>WYDI02003738.1:0-41539 GCA_009867235.2 Psittacus erithacus
GCGTATCAACCGAACCACACAGCTTGGTGTCATTGGCAAACTTGCTGAGGGCGCACTCAATCCCACTGTCCATGTCAAATACAAAGATGTTGAATAAGATCAGTGCCAACACCAATCCCTGAGGGACACCACTCATTACTGGTCTCCCGATGGACGTTAAGCCGTTGACCACAACTCTTTGCGTGCAGCCATCCAGCCAGTTCCTTATCCGCCTATCAAACTGATGTCTCTTCAATTTAGAGACAAGGATGTCATGCAGAACAGTGCAGAACACTTTGCACAAGTCCAGGTAGATGATGTCAACTGTTCTACCCCTGTCCATCAGTTCCACAGCCCCATCATAGAAGGCTACCAAATTGGTCAGGCAGGATTTCCCCTCAGTGAAGCCATGCTGGCTGTCACCAACCACCTTGTTGGTGTGTCACCAACTACCTTGTTGATCATTCCTAGTGTGCTGTTGTAATTTCATTTCTGTCCTCCAAAGCCTGATCATGGTTCAGAAATAATACCAACAGCAATTCTTTTTATCTCTATAAAACTAATGGAAATCTAATATGAAATGACAGATTTTTCCACCAGAATTTATAAAATATTTTTTAAAAGGGGCTTCCAGACATTAGGTCATCCATAGCCCCTGCTGCGAATAAGTTTTACCCTGCTGAATCTTTGGGAACCAGGATTCAATCACATTCAGGGTTCTTCAACTCCCTTTGTTCATGTCATTAAGAAAGATGCTGTCATTAACAGTTTGAAATAGTATGACCTAAGCAAATACAAAAATGTGTGGTGTAGAACTGAGCAGCTATGACTACAAAACCTAACAGTATTTTCAAGAGGTACTATGCTAAACAAGGGCAGCAGAAAACTGACTGAAGCATCATCATTACCACAAGATAACTTGATAGAACCAAGCATTTTTAATTCAGTAAGTTCCTGAGCCTAAATCCAAACTCGGATAATCTCTTGCAGAATTATAAAGGTATTGTATATCACTTGATTGCAGCCTAGCATCTGAATAGTACTGCAGATAACTGGGACTTTTTTGCAGAGCAGAAGATACTTATGCTGTTGTTAAGGCTGTTATCACTTCATGTGATGTTGTTTTCAGCAGCGCTCACTTATACCATCTCCATCTTATTTTGTATGCAAATTTTCCTTTATTTAAGCAATCATCTCTCCACATCATAGATGCCAAGAGACAAAAATATTCTCCTGAAGAAAAGCAACCCACAGAGCATGTAGTATAACTCATGATTATTACTCATTTTAACAGTGCTACAGTAAGCTGCTCCAAGAAATGTCTGTTTACAAAAAATTTCCCTCCCCAGTGCTATACAAAAGCACACCTTTTGTGTTCTGCATGTGTCAAAACATACACAGCCTGCTGCAATGTATAATGTAACAAATGAATAATTCATTAAGTGGGGCCCAATGAACAGATGACAGATGAAAATGCATACCATCTCTTACATTTACTAAGGCCAGTATGACAGATAAAGAAAGTAATAAAACAAGAGGGACACCTTTTTATAAGCAGTCTCCAAAGTAGCATGAAAGAAAAATTTCAAATTGTAGCATAAACCATGGAATTATGCTGCTCTAAGAAGACCAATGGACAGGGAAAACATGAGTGATTTCAGTGAAGGCTACAAAAAAAAAAAAAAAAAGACCAAAAAACTGTCTATCTGCTCTACTGCTATGTGCTCTATACAGCATAAGCTGCATGATTTTAGGCAGACAGTCTACTCATAGACAGTTCAAACATTTTCTTTTGCTTCCAATCTTTACTCTGGGAGGATAACACTCTAAAATAATCAACCCTGACTGTGTACAGGCACCTTATCTTACTGTATTTCATACCAGTTCTACTCAGAGGGACTAGTAGCCTCCAAATCTGAACAAAAATGAACTGTCAATCTCACAGAAGAAACAAAAAAATTATACAAGCTACAGCATATGCTAAATTTCTTCCTCTAAGATAATATAGCTGGCGCTGGAGAATCTCATTCGATAGCACTTCATCTTGAAATTTGAAGATCCAGATTTTATGGTAAAAAGAAAGTGTCCTTCAGGGATTTACCAACACTTGTTTATTAACAACTGAACAGATAAGCAAAATGCTTACAGATTGGTTACATTTCTGTCTTTTTATATCACACACTACATCAATGCAAAGCTTCTGAAGGTGTCAGTATTTCCCTTTGTACTCTTTTTTTCTCAAAGCCCCTTAGCAGTTTCATTATAGAAAATTCTGCTACATTAGTTGTTACTTTTGATGAACCTTCTGTAGTTACAAATGAGCTGGTTGCTACCTTGAGTGCAAAAAAGTGTTGAGAACAATGTACAAACAATTGAGAATAATGGAAGGAGCTGCTGGCTCCCTCTGAGCACCTGACAAAAGGCAAAGCTGGTTTTTTTTAATCACCTGATGAATAAGCAATATTACTCCCTTTTTTCTTTTACTGACAGCAAACCTTACAGTTCTGTGTGGTATAAATTTTCTGTATATCTAAGGCAACTAAATTCCTGAACTAGGAATTTCTTTGAAACTGTTCCTTACGATAAATTACCATCTTAATTTCATCTTGTTTCCACTGTTGCTAGACCTTGTCAGTACCAATGGACTCTTTCCATGAAGGTGGAAGTTAAAAAAAAATACAACGAGTAGAAAGCTCAGACTTTTAAACTTCATTTTTTTTTCAAGGAACCTTACTCCCCTATGGAAATATATCCAGTTCACTGCACCACCTCAACATCATTCAACTTTCATCAATGCTCTACCTTTGAGTTCTTCACTGACTGCATTTTCTTCATTCATAAAGAACCCTTTTTTTTTGTTCCTTTTTCCTGGGTTTTTTGTTCGTTTGTTTTCTTAAACTCTCACTTGATATATTAATTTGCTCTTTCAACTGTTTTTTAAACATTAATTTACTATAGAGAAAGTCCTGACGCAGGCAAAAGTTATCAGAATTCTACCCTCCTACCTTTATGTAATTAACCTTTTAGTACTACTTGCCTGAAAGGACACACATTGATGAAGAACCCTAAACAAGAGGCAACTATACTGAAAGACACAAATTTCAAAAAACATGCATTACAGAAATCCCAATTTGTCCTTCTCAGTTAACAGCATCTAAGCTTTCTGTCTCCAGTCAAGACAATAAATTCACCTTTTGAAGACTTCATGTCAAAATTACAACTGTTCAAGTTCTCACGGCAAATGGCATTTGTTTGCAGTTGACCGGGTGCTTTCAGGCTGTGCTTGCTCCTTGCTACTTAACATCACTGCATGACATTTTCAAATAATCTTGAGCACCCAGTTATGTGGCTCTTACACATTTCTATACCTGCAAAAATTTTCTTTAATGTGATTATCTTTCTTGGGACAGACAGGGTGCCAGTACTAATATTATAAAAAGAAGGACAGACTGGAAAAGCCTGCTCCAGACTTGCTTCATATCGTTTAACATTCCCAGATGCCTGACTTAAGTATTCTTCCTGTGGTATCTGTCTGATATTTTTGTCTGAAGGACAAAAAGAAAATTTCACTGCTAGTGTGGGACTTGGTTTTGTTTTCAAGAAACAATACTTAAATTGGTCTAGTCAGTGTGCTCCTGATCAGTTTTCTAGTCAACTATACAACTGCTGATCCCGGTGGGGCAGTAATACTTACCCTCAAAAATTATTCATGTTATCATTCCTACTTTGCAATCCAAGATCAGCTTGCTGCTGCACTTCAAAGTTTACCTCAACAGAATGTAGTCAAGATTTGGCAATATTATTGCTAAATCTCTGCATGACAATCAATAGGCTTAATTGCACAAGTATGCAAAATAGTATATCTGAAGCACAACTATCAGACAGTAAGACAGCCAAATACAAATTTTGTCAGGTTCAAATTATTACCTGGGCATAAGGAAAGAACTCTAAAATTACTCACACCTTTACTTATAAACTGGATAAACTAAAGAATTCACACATTCAGCATCAGCATGGCAGCTTCTACAGGAAATATTTTAAAATCATGCTACAGAAACGCAGTATTTGTATCATACACCTCTTAGTAAAGCATCAGTTCATCAGCTGAAAACAATATCTCAGAACTTTTATGAAGACAGGCTGAGAAAGTTGGGGCTGTTCAGCCTGGAGAAGAGAAGGCTGCGTGGAGACCTCATAGCAGCCTTCCAGTATCTGAAGAAGGCCTACAAGGATGCTGAGGAAGAACTCTTCATTAGGGACTGTAGTGATAGGACAAGGGGTAACGGATTCAAACTTAAACAGAGGAAGTTCAGACTAGATATAATGAGGAAGTTCTTTACGGTGAGGGTGGTGAGGCACTGGAATGGGTTGCCCAAAGAAATCGTGAATGCTCCATCCCTGGCAGTGTTCAAGGCCAGGTTGGACAGAGTCTTGAGTGACATGCTTTAGAGAGAGGTATCCCTGTCCACGGCAGAGGGGTTGGAACTTGATGATCTTAAGGTCATTTCCAACCCCAACTGTTAGACGATTCTGTGATTCTGTTTCCCTTTCTTAATACCAAGGCAGGGAGAAAGGCAGTATGTAAGTAATGGTAATACAAGTCAGTAAGGTCATTGAGGGGCCTTCAAAACTGAAGTTTCATTTTAGTTCGTATGTTATGTTTTAGATCCAATTTCTGATTAGTCTTTGAACTAGTCAATCAAGAATATATACAGCTATACAATATATAAGCAGCTATCACTGTTGGTCCACCATTAAGTGAAGTGCAACCCGTGTCCTATGGAAGAACAACAGACAGTGTTAAAGATGGATGAATACCCATATTAACTATGCTGCTATTAGACTGTTTCTAAATGCATGTCACTATTACATTTTTTCTACATACACTGAAAACAGATGCACAGATGATTATGCTGAAATCCTAACCTACTGTAACTGAAAACACAATTTAAACAGTCACCACCTTTTATACTCTAGCAAGTCAAAAAGAACACCATCTTTCCAATCCTAAAAAAGAAACAGTATACAGTTTATGTTGTATTCACCTTCAGACTTGTATACTTGATGTTCAGAAGTCAGAAAACTTACAAGTGAGCTGATTTAAATGCTGGGTTGGAAAATCCATTTCTGCAACAGGAGGAAAGGTGTGTTATGTCATCTTTTGTGTACCAGCAAAATACATTAAAACAGTAGAAGAGACTGCTTCAATTACTCTTCAGAGTAATTCAGAGCAAGAAGACTGCCGACATTGAAACTGACTTGAAATTGGGTTTGATGAAAAAAATACATAAAAATTGCATAATTCTTGTAAGTAATGCCTCATCTTCTCGCAAAAGGAAAAATTAAGTGGAAAAATTGAACTTTGCAGCACTTACATCTTCTTTGAAATTTCAGGTAGGAAAGAAAGACTGTTGTCTACTTTAAGCCTTATGATTCTATCCTTACATCTCCAGATCTTACCTTTCCACATGCTCTAAAGTGTTCCCTTGAAATACCTAACTACATCAAGATATCATTCCCCTTTTTTCTTCCTGTGAACTGACAGCTTACTCTTTCACTATGAGGAAGGCTCCTAATCCACCTGAGGATTTGCAACTACAGAAACAAATTCAGTGGCCTCATAGCAGTTAAGGGGCTAGGAGCTCTGTCAAATGAATCATCCTTGTCCAGTAAACCGGAGTCAGGCAGCAGCAAAAGAGGCAAGTGGCAAGCATTAACAAGGGACAGAGCACCCCCATCTTTTGCCTGACTCATCACCTAAGAAGGGTTGCTGCTTGCTAGGGGTTTGAATTCATAGCATTGTTGAAAGACTGGCAAAGCTTGTCCAGTCCTCAGGCTATTACTACTTCTGCTCTTCCACGCTGGCACCAGCTATGCACCTAGAGAGACCTGGAAATTACTAAGTGTTGATAACATGGCTTTGGAAGCTGAGGTCAAGGTCCAAGTGGTGTTTGCCCCAGTTGCACCAGTTAGCAGGAAAGGCTTGGGAAAAGGACATATCTTGAAGGCCAACAACCAGCTATGAGCTGGGGTTGGCAGCCAGGTTTTGGTTTTCATGACCATAAAACCCTCTTTGAGAACTGAGGAACGCCTGGAGGACATGGGATTCACTCAACTACAACGGGCAGAAGCATCTTTGCCAACAGGCTGGCGCACCTGTGAAGAAGTTTTAAATGAGGAACAACAGAGGACAGAAAATACAACCAAACATCATATGACAAAGTAGTGGACTTTGTGGTCAAGTGTGGGATGATGTGAACAAGAGATACCTTATAGTCAACAAAACAAGGCTGAAATGGGGTCATCCCAAGCATATGCACATAAACAAGGAAAGGCCTACAGAAAAACATTACAGGGAAAGCTCCCATTCTGGGGAATCAGAAAGACTGGATGCGCATATAAAGTGCCTGTGCACTTAATGCATGCAGCATAGAAAACAGGAGGAAGCAAAGCTCTGTGTGTAGTTACAAGGCCACAGGAAGATGTGGTAGGATGGTGTACATGACAAGGCTGCTGCCATGAATGAACATAGGCTCTTTAGGAAGAACAAGCTGGGAAGGTAGTGACCAGGAGATGCTTTCAAGCGAGACGATAGCAGGAATGCATGCGCTCTGCCTTGGGACAGATGATGAACCAGCTGACATTATGGCCAGGATGACCAGGCAAACCAACATAAATTACATAGTTATAAGTGCCAGATACAGACCACCTGGTCAGGATAACATCATCATGGACAAACCGATGAAGCATAGCCTGCTTAAGTGGATAGTGAGGTGGGCTGAACTGCCAGGCTCAAAGTGAATGAAGTGAATGGCTGAACTGCCAGGCTCAAAGTGAATGAAGTGAATGGCTGAACTGCCAGGCTCAAAGGGTTACAAAAACCAGCATAAAGTCCAGTACACCAGAAGCATACCCAAAGGCTCAATGCCATTAAATGTCTTTGATTGTGACCTAGAAGATGGAACAGAGTGCAAGTTTTCAGACAATACAAAACTGGAAGGAGTCTGATACACCTGATAGTTGTACTGCTATTTGGAAAAACCCTGACAGGCTGGAGATGTGCACTGACAGCCCATGAACCTTACACATTTCAGCAGAAGTAAGTGTAAGTTCCCTGAACCAGTATATACTGGGGGCCAACTGGTTGGAAAGCAGCTTTGCAGAGAAAAAGCTTGGTATAAACCATGCTGAACACATTCCAGCGATATGCCCCACGGCAAAGAACACCAACCACATTCTGGACTGCACTGGAAAGAGCGTTGCCGGCAGGCCAAGCGAGGTGAGACCAGAACTCAACTATTCTATGACTCTAACTCAGCTCTGGTGAGACCAAATCTGGTATGTTGCTCCCCAGTATGAGGGAGACCTAGACATACAAGAGAGCTCAGCAAAGGGCAATTAAGACGGTTCACAGGCTAGAGCACCTGTCATACAAAGTGAAGCTGAGCAAGCTGTGTCTGCTCAGCCTGCAGAAGGCTCAGTAGGATCTTGCCAGTCCTGTATATAAATACCTGCAGATCTCTCTTCTTCTTTATATCCTTGCATAACCCTCTTGGCGGTGTCCAGTGAACAAACAAGAGGCAGAAGGCCTAACGGAATATAAAGAAACACATGCCCCCAGCTTTTTTTTTCTTGGGGGGTGGGGGACATGGTGGGTTGTGGTGGTGGTTTTTGGTTTTGTTTTAAAACTGTGATGGCAATTAGTATTGGAACAGGTAGCCAGGAAGGGCTGTGAAGTCTCCATCCTTCCATATACTCAGAATCTGACTGGACACAATCCTGGGGCCACTTGATCTGGCAGACTCTTGCTTTGAGCAGGTGAGTTGAATCAAACACTCCAAAAGTGCTTTTCAACCTTAACTATTCCACAATTCTTCGATGCAAACCGGAATAACTCTAACAGAAAGCTGTTCATATCCATTCTGTACATGTCCGGTCTTCATTTTCAACAAATCACACAGAAAACATCATGTTGTTTATGTTTTTTTAATAGGTCTGCAGAAATTCGCATGCTCAGTTTGGACTGCTGACTTTGGAAAATGCTACTTAAGTTTATAATGGACGACAAAAAGCTGTGTTTCTGTGGTAATAGGTAATTCTGCATACAGTTAATCTGAGGTGCATATCTGTAGTTCCCAGAAACATCCTAGATTACACTGAGATGTTGAACTAATGCATTTTTTCCTACGTGATCTTAAAGTTCAAAAGAACAAAAACATTACCTAGTCTGACAGCTATTATTCCTTCATTTATTTTCAAGAAGGTAATATCTTTGCAAACAACTGAATTTGACAGTTCCATTCTGTTTACCACAGAAATCTTACTGCATGAAACTGATTCTAATGTTACTGATACACTGACTGTAATTTCAAACAATGACCAGAGCCAATACCTTACCTTGCACTGGTTCCAACTTTTCAAAAAAGTTCAAATTCGTAAGCTTAGTTTTAATCCATCTTACTTTCCAATAAGCTCACACTTGAATAAATACTTCCATAAAACCTTTTTTTTTTTCTTGGCATTTAACATAGTTATCTGAAAACTATAGAGAAAAATAATCATACCAGTCATGTTCCAAATTACAAGTACTGTCTAAGCATAGGAAAAGCCACATCTTTATGGAATATTAAGTTTAAACTAAAATACACTTAAATACAGAAAAAAATACAGATAAAGCCCCCTGTGTATTTAGTTCATTAAACAAAAAACATCTTACATTTTTTGAAGAACCTGGGCCATCACAACCCCATTCGTTAAATCTTCCACGGTCTGGCATGGTGCCTCTACATTAAATGTCTGGATCTGTAAGAGAAACAAAAAGGTTATCATCTTCTACTTCAATGTCAAAAAATTTTCAATAGTTAAAAAAATAAAAAAAAAAAAAAAAAGAAGCTACCAAGTACCTCCACATTTAGCGTGCATGTTAGGAATTAAGAAGTTCTATATTTAATAGCAATCAAAAAAACGTGCTATTGACAGGGCTTAGCATATTTGTTTTCACATACTTGTGAATTTTGCTACAAATAACAGCAGTAGATTCTCCAAAAGGCATATTCTCCACAGCATTTTTTTAATTTGGAAAATCACTTCTGTTCTCTCATTCAAACACATTCAAGCATGTATTCAAGTACACTTTCTCAATGAACACACATAGGAAGCTCAGCTTTTAGAAGTAACATGAAACTCTCTTAGGCCCCCCACAACTAGAAGATCAAACACAGAGAGAGATACATTCTCCAAACTTAACTATCCCCTATTACCAGGTGTAAAAGAAGAGCACAGTGCTGCTAAACCCCAACAGGTCTATGCACTTCTAGTGTTATGAATATTTCACTGTGTTCTATTAACACAGTAACAAACAGTAAGGTCTGCATAATGGCAAGCCTCTGGTTTTCAGATAGAAGCTAGGAATGAAAAATGCTGCTATTCTGAAGGAGAATAGTAAGGACCATAGGACCAAGCCATATGATGACAGAATTACTTATAACTAGAGTTAGTTTATAACAAATTCCTCTCCATAGACTGCACATTGAACACTAAGGTTAATTTTCTGAGGACCCTGTGTAATATTGTAGATAACACAGGAGCAAGAATAATCTTTTTAAAAAAAACCCAAACCACTAATACACATAATTATTGTATGACTTCTGTTCATCAACTTGATTTCCATGTGCATATCTATGAGAAACCCTCCCCCTACCATATCAGCAAATGTACAAATATACAAGGCAAAGTTCTTTTCTTCCTTCCTTCCTTGGTGTGGGGAAAAAAGTCTTCCTGTTTCAGCACAATCTTTTCAACTGGTCTAAGGTACTTCACTATTTGCTTTTAATGAACATTATTTTTAAAGGATTTTAAAAGATCAATTTTGTGAAAATAGTTTTGATGACATGCCATTTGAAGGGTATCTGCAGATACGTCGGGAAAGCCAGGGCTTACTTTTGGGAAGCACTACACATATGCACCAAAGAAAGCCTAAAAGAGAGCTTGCAGCTTCCGGCTACACAAATGTTAGATATCAACCACTTCTTTCCAGACATAGCGTAAAACCATGCTTTAGTGGCATTTGAAACACTAATGTTGGTCCAAGCCATTTTGCAATAAATGCCCTCTAGATATGTATTTTGCAATAAAAGACAATTCATGTGACAGTGGGAAATTTTGTAAGCTCTTTTTTGAGGAGAAAGCTCTCAAAAAAATCAAGAGCACAATATCCAGATTCTCGTAATACCTTCTGATTTTAGAAGAAACATGAAACTGTCACAGAATGTCATGTAAGCAAGCTAACAATGCCATTTAACATTAATTTGGAGAACAAGCACCGAGGTCGATGTTCCTTTCTTCCCTTTACTCTGGAAGAAAAAACCTAACATTCTGTTGGGGAAAAAACTGCAATGATGTCCATGAAGAGCCCAAAAAAACCAAGCTCTCAGAGCATGTTTGCTGATCAAGTTCAACAGTAAACATCCTGTCAACATTTTCAACTGTCTTTGTCAGTCAACAGTGACTGATAATGAGTCATGAACGATGCCCATGCTCCAAGAGTACAAGAACAAATTACTATGTAGCATACAAAACAGAGTGACTTCTACACTTCTGATTCAGTAGATTTTCCTATAGCTTGGTCTGAGCTACCCAGAAAACACAGCTCCTTGCTTCTTCTCCAGCGAATCAAGAAGCAATCACACATTGTAGAGACACTAGGTGAAAACAGGGTGGGTGGCTGGGTGGTGGAATTAAAAAACAAGACCACACATGAAAACCACCACATAACAGGATACAACACCAAACTGCTATTTTGGCAGAAACTGAGATTTACCTAGAGCCTCTGAATTGTGGCAATACTGTTGATGGAATACAGAGACAATTCTGAGTTTGAATCCACAAACTCAGTAATACATTAAACAGGAAATACTACTTTCTAGCAAAAAAGCTGCAATGATATCATGGATGGTTATCATTGAAGAAGCTCAAGATGTTATAAGGATAAAATTCTCAAGCACTGACAATGAAAATTTGTTTCTAATTTTACATATTGCACCTTTAAATAATGAAAATTTAAATCACTTTGCTGCACAACAGCTGTATCAAAAAGTCAAGTAAGAACTAATACCACTATGATTTTTCAAAAGTGGGCAAAGTGAAATGCTCTTCCCAAATAAGCAATACCATCATCAGTGAGGTTTTTATACAGAGTGCTAGTTTGCAGGTCTTAAAAGTGATTTTGTATCTTGATACATGAAACACCACCTAGACTAAATCAAAGTGTATGTAGGAAATACAGCTTCAGTGACAGAAGATGAAAGGTTGTTAAGCCTATTTCCACAACACAGAAAAACAAGATGCATCTCTGCTGGTTTGTACCTAATTTTATCACCATACTTCCCCAATATTTTATACACAAAAAAAGTCAAGTCCATCACTGAGACTTAGGTAACCAGACTAAGTCTTCTTTTCTCCACATTCACACATGCAAGATTGCCCTTAAGGACAATAGTGGTTTTCACAGGTAGATGACAAAGAATAGGAACAAAGACTAAAACCAGCTATATGACTTATTTCTTCACATACGTTTAAATTCTGTAATAAATGTCTTCTCTTGC
The DNA here is from genome assembly GCA_009867235.2 of Psittacus erithacus. NCBI lineage: Eukaryota > Metazoa > Chordata > Aves > Psittaciformes > Psittacidae > Psittacus > Psittacus erithacus. The sequence goes on from WYDI02003738.1 coordinate 11,583, forward strand.
ACAGAAAAGGAATACACAGCATAATATTTCAATTAAGATGTCAAATTCATGCCACAAAACGTTTATTCAGCTCTCAAAACAAAGGAACTATATCATTTTCATATCCTTCACAGAAAGTAACAAACTTTCTTCTAAAAAAAAAAAAAAAAGAAGTTAAAAAAATCCTTTCTATATTTATGTCAAAGTGAAACTCCTATATCGTTCTCATATAGTTCTACAAGATGCTCAACCACGCTAAGAAACAATACAGCTCATTTTCCAGAAGGGAGAGGAATGATAAGAATGTAGCAATGCAGAAGCAGAGTTCAGCCATGGAGACAAAGAAACAAGTATTTTTGCGTGTGCGCCTCTAAACAGCTATTTAGTAACAGCTGTTAAAACACTGTTCATTCTGTGCATTGTGATGTGTTTCCTCCTAAAAGACTTCTCTCTCATCCTCCTGCAACTGCCCCTAACACATGTTTGCAATATGTCCGCCATTGTTAGTTCCCAAAGCTGTAAATTAACTGCAGTTCCCCTCTTACGATTCCTACTTTTTTTTTTCCTTTTTCATTTCTGTACCACAACATGAAGCCTTTACATCATGCCTGAGTGATTGTAGCCCATTCAGAGAGACACGGACAAGCTTCAGAAGTGGGCTCACGTGAACTCCATGAGGTTCAACAATGCCAAGTGCAAAGGCCTGCACATGGGGTGGGTAGAAATACAGTACAAGTACAGGCTAGGGATGAAGAGACTGAGAGCAGCCCTGTGGAGAAGGACTTAGGGGTACTGGTGGATGAAAAGCTAGACATGATTCAGCAGTGCGCACTCACAGCCCAGAAAGTCAACCATATGCTGGGCTGCATCAAAAGAAGCATGACCAGCAGGTCAATGGAGGTGATCTTACCCCTTCACTCTGCTCTCGTGAGACCCCACCTGCAGTACTTTGTGCAGCTCTAGTGCCTGAGCACAGGAAAGACATGGACCTGTTGGAGAGTGTCCAGAGGAAGACCACAAGAATGACAGAGAATCTAGCACCCCATGAAGCTGCAGAACAAAACAACAAAAACAAACAAAACCCAAACCAACCAACCAAAAAAAAAAAAAAAAACAAATCACACACCACCAAACATCCAACCACCTACCCCTGCCAAAGAAAGCTTTCCAGCATCTTTGCCTTCTCAACACTGAGTCAATGAAAGACCTGCTCTTTATACAGTGATTATATATATAGCTTGTTTTTTATTGTTCATGTAGTTGAATATCAGACCTTTTATGTCTTCTTTGTAATAATACCTGAAATCTTTATTAGAGGTTCTTAGCAGATAAAACAGTGTGACTGGTTACCTTATGCGCAAACACAACAAAGGTAACTCCCAGCTTCCAATTAGTTGTTTATTAGAGCAAAGTACTCTCTAACCTACAAATGATCCTTTATAATTACTTACCTATTATTTCCCTACATTTCTGGAACTGATTTTGCAAGCTTACAGATAGGTGCCATGTAGAGAGCCTAAAACCATACTGCATCACCATCACTGTGTGAAACAGAGCACACAGCTAAGAGGGAGAAGCGGCTAAAAGGAGTAAGAACTAGAAATGAACAGGCTTCACTGGGCTAGATGTTAATCACTACTCAAGGTGTTATCCAAGAACACCTGAAAGAGAAAACCGGCAGAGATTAAGGAGGGTTGGACACTTCTGTCCTCATATGTTCACTTAATGTTACCTACAAGATCCACAAAAATCCCACTAGAAGAGATTTCCCTCTGTGTCATCCCTGGAGGAAACCAGACCACTATTTTCTTTTTCAGGATTGCAGGTTAATTATGTGGTACAGAAAGCTTTTCTTCCTCAGATGCCAAATTCTTGTATCGAGCCACATCTGTTATAAGGAGAATGGGGATTCCTATCCTATAACCAGATTCTGTGCTTCTGGACAGCTTCAAGGTTTTTTCACCCATTTTTTTCTTTTCCTTTGCTATCTTCTGCTTGGATAGTCATGCCATAAACTATTTTTTCACGCTTTCCAATGCAGCAGCAGAATGCATCAAACAAACAAAGGGGATCCAGGCTCTCCAACGAGCACAACCATTTTATTCCAGGATTTGAACTTTGGGATGTTTTCACTGGATTTTAAGTTGTCAGACTTACCTTATTAAAGTCTTAAGAGTTAGTCTGCAATACAGCCATAATGTTAGGTACTCAATTATCTAAAACAATGAAAGGGCAAAGTCTTGCTGGCTAGGGTGGTGATTCAGGGAGAAAGAGCTGAAAATTATTTTTGTTAACTTCCTTCTCATTTTACATAAATTGGTTTCGACCCCCAATACCTGAATGGGTCAAAGTCATGAAAGACCTCAAAATATTTCATTCATAGATTAAGTTTTATAAAGATTAAATATTTCCTTTGCAGAAACAGCACAGAAAGTACAAGATATACCTTGACTAAAGCTTACTTACTAAAAGCCTGTGAGATTAGACGCCATGACAGCATAAACCAGTCAGTACTGCACTACGCTGGCATTGCCACTAAACTATTGATAACTGAAGCGTCCAAGTATGACACATTATTAGGATACAACGAACAGTCTTAACTCTGAACGGTGTTTGATTTAACCATTTCAGAATCACCCATGAGAAGACAAGCTAATCTTTCAGCTCCTGAGGAAAATACTGAATGTGTTTCTGTGTTCAGTTGAAAACCAGATGAGCCAGCTGATGAAAAATACTACACATATTTATGATTAAGATAAAATGAAATTATGATATGTAATAGGAAGGCCTAACACAGCACCGTAAACCAACGGTTCTTTCCAAACTCTCATCTACTTAACCATGTTTTAGTTAAAAGTACTTTTTACCACTGACGCTTCCTCTTCTCAAAATAAAAGCTATTAATAAAGTGCAAAACTGCCAAACATTACCTCAATACATCTGTAGTTACAGGATACATACCCTCACACTCTACCAAGCACTAATGCATTTTAGAACCCCCAAAAATGTGACTCTTAAGACTAGAAACATCTTCTCATAGAAGAAAACACTAATGGCAGAGTTTACAGGAGGTGAACCACCGGCTTCCTCTGCTGATCAGAGTGCAAAAATTTCCATCTCTACTACCCAGAGTTGACAAAAAAACATAATTAACGTGATGTCACATTAGACACAGGAAGTGCAGGGTATCTTCTATCTTCTGAGCTCTGACTTACAGAAGCCTAGATGATAATACAACCCATAGAACTAGGACGCATGCAGTTTCACTAAGGGAAGATAATGGAACTGTACTCTCAAACTAGGTGTTAAATACAAATAGCAGAAGTACTCAATGAACAGGAGCAAAATTCTTTTTATCCTTAATGAAGACTGGGAGGCTACTAGAAACCTGAAGAGCACCAGGCAAATGTGCCTAAATTGATCCATACTGAGACAAAGGACAGGCAGCAAGGCACAGCTTCTATTTGATGATACAAGGCAAAGTCAAGTCCATTAACCTTGGCTAGTGGTTATCCAGAAAAAGTTTGCATATTAGCAGTCCAAATTTATACAGATTTCAAATATTACTTAAACAAAAACAACAAAAAAGTGAACATAGATGGCAGCTTTTCCCTTGCAAAATACGGGGTGGGGGGGGAATGGGGAATAGCTATTTTAAGCCCAGAACTCCACCCTCTTGAGGATACAATTTAGATGAAAAGTACTGTCTCCGACCACAGGTAGAATAAAGAAGTCTCCCTCAAAAGCACAGAAGATGAACCCAAGAGCGCTAAGTTCTACTGAAATATCACCTGCACAAACTTTCTGATCAGTGTGGAAATGCAGTCTTTCACAGAATCACAAGAGTAAGACTCAGCAGCTACAAGAAAGGATTCAAAGAGAGCTGGCATTAAGTTTTCATAAGACTAACAAATTTCAGATGCAGCAGATTCTAGAACTGGTAACACAGATGCACAGCACACTGCTAAATTTAGCATTTCTTGCAGTTCAAGTCATCCCCATTCCCAGGATTTATATTTCAGCAAACATTTTCCTGAACTTCATGGAAACTATGGAGGTATGCAGAACAAGGCTTTTGAGAAGCTCACCAAATTCCATGATCCCTTAAGAAAGGTAGGAGCCATCACAGAATGGGCTGTCATCTTTTTGATATTGTCCATAAAATAAAATCAGATAAATCCCACCAGGGTGATCAAGTTCTGCATTTTTAATTTTCCTAATCCTCAAGGGAGCAGTAGGATTGATAAAACAACCATAATCTCTGCTGCAGTTAAACACAAACTTGTTTCTACTTGCTCCTATCCTAAAATAAAACAATTGATACCTTGCTGCAACGGCAAGCAAGTTCACTCAAAGGTTTATCTTATGTAATTCAGGAATGTAAGAAAGGCTATAGCCAATTTAATACTTGGCAACTCTGCAATGAATAAAATATGAATGCTCATTTCCAGATCCCCAAACATTCATCGTGTGTGGTGTGAACCCAGTTGCTGGTTAGATTAAGTATCTAAACTTGGCTACCCTGAGAAATCTAGCTTTGAACACCCAACAGGACTTCCAGAGAAGACACAAAGCATGACACTTCCATCGTAATGCACACTTGCAAAGAAGCTTGCAGCTAAAAGGCATGAAAGAGCACTATGAATTCCAGGGCTGAAGCACATCATCATCAGATTTAATGCATCTTTTTGTGCAATACTTGCTCCGTTACATGCACCACTCCAAAAGCATTTCCTACATGTCCCCTTTGAAAAGCGGCCATACCTTCATGGCCCCAGCTAGTCCACTGAAACACAACTCCAGCTTTGTATTCATTCAGAAATTTTTGCCTGCCACATGCAGGAGTAGAATGCTGGCTGGATTTCTCCCTTTCCATCCCCTGTCTTTAACCTTAGAGAGCTTCTTTCTCCACCAAAACTCTTCTCCATTCCAAACTGCATCCTGTTCATTGACCTGACTGAGAAGTACTAAGTAACTCTTACGAACGACTAAGTCACATATGGCAAAGGCAGGCAGCCAAGATAACGGCACATGTATACTCTGCAGGGCAGGAAACCACTATAACCAGTAAGTTATGGAAGGAGTTAATTCTTTTCCCTTTCCTGGGCAGCAGGACCCAGCAGGCTGCTTGGAACAAAAGCCACAAGGAGGATGTTACTTGCTACTCTCTTACCCACTCTTCCAGGCACATGTTCCAGCCTTAAACTGATGCAGCCTTAGTTGCTGCGTGGCAAATAACCTCATTGGTTTGGGTTTTGTGTTGTTTTGGGGTTTTTGATAGGCTGGTTTTGTTTTGCTTGGTTTGTTTCAGTTTTTTGTGTTGTTTTTTTTTTTTTTATTAATTATTAGAACTTGCAAATTAAATTGATTAAGCAACCCCAAACTTAGGCTCTGAAGCTGAAGGCAAACCTAAGTTAGTTAGGTCTTTCTAAGTTATCACAGTACTCAAGAACCTTCAGCTCAGCCAAGAAGGCAGACAGCAGCAAGTACAATTGCTTCTTGGGCTCCTCTTCTCTCTCCCACCTGCTCCACAACTTGAAAGTCTGAAATTGCTTTACAGAAGTCAAACACATTGCAGCAAAGTCTTTTGATGGTTGGGGAAGAACAGAATGTCAGAACATAGTCTTCCAGCTCAAAAGCCTCAAAAAAATGGTCTCACAATAAGAAAAAAAAAAAAATAGTTGTGCAAAATTCACAATTTGACTTCACTTTTGAAATAAATTTAAGTATTTCAAAAGGAAGATAGAAACAGGTTTCCATCCTCACCTCCCACCTTCATATTAACAAGCTAACAGGAGAGTTGTTTCCTTTATACTGTTTCAGGTTCACAATTCCTAGCAGCAAAATCTGTTTCTTCCCCAAGCAACACCTCACAATTTCCCCCCCGAAAATGAGGGGGCAGAACAAGGAGCTGAAATTGAGAGCACACTGAATCACAATTAACTGTTTTTTGTTCAGTGAACTAGCAATTGTAATAAACATACCACTGCTATAGAGCATCACTTCAGAGAAAAGTAGATTTTTAAAAGGCAGAATTTGGGACAAGGCCCCAAGGAATGAAAATTAACACTGTCAAAACACATACAGGAAAAAAAAAAATGCCTGCACCTCCAAATTCTGTCGTGACTTAAAAGAAGGGGGTGAGGCAGAATACAAACTGTACCTTATTACCTTTAATTATCACATTCATACATTACCAGCCTCGTATCACCTGTTCTACAATAAAACCTTTAAAAGAAGTACTTCTATCACTGCTTGACCTCTCAGCAATAGGTCAAAAAAAAAATACTATAATCTAATAATAGTGCTAGGCACCCCAGCTCTTTCAAACATAGCGGATGAAAGAAGGTAGATTTAAATTAGACACTAGGAAGAAATTCTGTACTATGCGGATGGTGAGACACTGGCACACTGGCACAGGCTGCCCAGAGAAGCTGTGGCTGCCCCATTCCCGGCAGTGTAAAGGGCAGGTTGGATGGGGCTTTGCACAACCTGGTCTAGGGGAAGGTGTCTCTGCCCATGGCGGGGGCAGGGTGGAACTAGATGACCTTTAAGGTATCTTTCAACCCAAACAATGATACTGTGATGATAAGCTCAGAGTATCACTCTCTTAGACAACTACACCTGAAGGATGAAGCAACAAATTCTTTACCATCTTAGTGAGTGATCATTAAAAGTAGAAATGGTTGCTCAACCTACTGCTTTGCCAACAGATGCAGCACATACAGGGGCTGTGGTCTGCCAGATACCTTAACCCATGCACCATGCTGGCAAGCACAGTGTTTTTCCCCTGTCTGTCAGAACTGAAACACGTTCAAACAGAACTACTTCATGGCCTGCTGTCACCACCAGCATAATCAACCAGCCCTGAAATTCGGTGTTTTCTTCAAGAGGTAAGAGATGGTGATGTGATGATATCATCAGAAGAAAATGAAACCCTACAACTTTGTGGTCAGTGATGAAGGAAAGAAAGAGGAATTCAAACAGGCTCCGCAAGTCTCCTACAATCTTGGCATGTACAAGAAACCAGAAGAGTACTTAAAACCATACATGCATAAGAATCAAGACAACTTACTCTAAAAAGGAGGTAACTGGACCGTAAGGGAAAATACAGCTTTCCTAGGAAATTCCAGCAGATTTTATTCTCTCCAAGGGTGCCTACAAAGCACTTAAAAGCAGCCCTTGCTCACATGGTCTGTATATCTCAAATAACACATGCAAATCCTTCCAGTTTGGGACAAGCCACTACAGAGATATACTGTGCACTGAGACGATTTTTCAGCCAAAAACAAGAAAAGCCACGTAAACAGCCAGAGTGCTTTTAAAATGGAGGGTGTTGAAACAACAGTCTTGTACAGCGTTTGCAAAATTCTCACTTATAAAAGTTCCAATATGCCTCCCACAGAAACTATATTTGGCCTTGATGGTTGCGAAAGAAAGAAAATAGGCAAAATGCAGCTTGGCAGAGGCTGTACATGGCAAAATAAGAGATATTTCTCACAATGAATGAAAGAAAGTTCATGACATCTCCATAGCAATCTACTACATATAACCAGACAGCAGTGACCTCTTTGAGGAATCCTGCTGTTTACACACCAATGCTAAGCAACCTTTTGAGCATCACATTTTAGCTCTATGCTAAAGAAAATTTCACAGATTACATAGCATAAAGTGTTGCTGCAGCCATAACACTGATTTCAGCTACAGACGTACTAAAGCTTAACTGCCACATGCACATTTGTCAGCTCTCTGTTTTACAAAATGGCTCAGTGATGTGTCCGAGTTAAAACCACTGACACTACATACAAATAATAATAAAAAAAAAAAATCTGTAAGTTCATATCTGGACGAGTCATAAATTTTAAACAGAAAGATACTGTGAATCTGTATTTGATACGCTGAAACAATTTTAATGTCATTGCAAGTTTACCCCACAGCCACATTTTTCTAAACTGCTTCTGCTGCAGTGCAGTTTGGATAGCTACACCACAGTGCCTAGAATAGTCTCAGAGAGGCTTCTGGGAGATTTCTGGTAGCGTAATAGTTCTGCAATTACATTAGGCTACACATCTTGCTAAAGTATGAATACCAACTTTGAGATGTCAGTAACTGGGCTCCAGTCCTTCACTTAGTTCTCCTTGAGCTGCCACTACCCTGGGTGCCTCAAAATAACATCATGGTCAGGGCTGAAGTGATAGGAAGCAAAAGGTCTCCCAGCTGTTTAAAATCCTGAACAAAAATTATTTAGGAACACATTTGATAATGTTCTCATACAGGTAAAAAACTTGAGAATTAAACCCCACACTGCAGCGTAGCACCAAAAATGGGAGTGCTGGTAAAGAATAAAACAAAACATATTCACAGGTAAGCAGCATGCCCCAGCTTAAAGACACCAGAATAGGATGCAAGGTAAAAGGCTTGAGGGATATTCTCATTCATTAAAATAATGAGTTTGCAGAGGGAGGAACAGTTTCGTTGCACCCTGCATCCACCCAAGCAAACATTCAATTTAAGCTGAACAGGTTCTCAGATTTCTGGAAAGCCTTATCTACTCTACTTACACCACAGAGAAACCAGTTCAAGTACTTCCATATGAATATGAAGCAAGCAACCTGAGAGGTTAAACCAGTTCTTAAGAATAGCCAGCTTCTCTGGCATAATGGAAAAGACTGTCCACCCCAGGTATGCATAAACTGCAATTAAGATAGCTCTCTGCTTCCATCTACATGAACGATTTACCAAGAATCATTATGAGACCAGAGAAAGCCAGGCAAAAAGGCATCTTATTCATTTCAAAAACTTCATTGTCTCTCTTGCAAGATCCATGTATCCTGGAATAAACTGAAACTACCTTTCTTCATTCTTTTACTGAGTCTGTTTCAAAGTCACACTCACAGAGATATACTGAAATTGTAAAAATAACCAGTAACTCCACACATTCACCTAAGAAATATGTTGACTAATTCTAATGCTATCTAAGAAATATTTTTTAATATTTCTGATTTAAAAAAAAAAGAAGACACAGCTATTAGGTCAGTACCTGTAGGTGTGAAAAGGTTAGAAATGTGAAGGGATCTCCATGGACCATTACTACAGTCAGGACAAGACTCCACTTAATAGGTACAGTTTCAGGACTGAAGATTATAAATACTAACTACTGCTCAAACATCACCATACGACCGAGTAATAACTTTAACATATGGCCAGCACCACAAGACTTTTTCTGTTGCTGTGATTTCTCTCTCTAAGCTTTCCATTTTTATGTCTACTTTTCCAGCACAGCTTTTAGTGTCAATGTAATTTTTTTTCCGATGGTTTAGCTTTTCTAAGAAAATGCAAATTATTTTCAAGGGTAACAGTAAAGTTTGCTACTCAACAAATCAACTGCCTCAACTACCAACCTCAAACTTGGCAAGGAAGAAACAAAAGAAAAAATCACTAGTTCTTTCCACTGCTTTGCTGTTGTTTAATGCAAGAAAATCAGTGGAGACCTTCACTAACACTGAATAGACTTCATGTAGATAAACTTGTTCTCTTCATCTCCATAAACAAGAACTGGAGACTCCTATTTTCCAGCAAGACTAATCCAACTTCCACCACATTTGAACACTCGACGCTGATAAAATTATCCTTTTGAGCATACATAAATCACTGGTTTGTATGATATTTGGCTGTAAAAACAATCCTTTGGGGACCAGAGAAGTAGCCACTGCCTTCTGGATGCATTTTGTGATTTCCTTTGCTGGCTAGTAATCGCCTTAACTGTAAAAAGTTCTAAAAGGAAACTTTATTGAAAATTAACCCCTCAAAACCAAACCTGAATGGCATATTTAGGTAACAGGATACTGGAATATTTTTAAATTTCTTGTCAGATTTAACACAGTTCTGTACAGTTGTTATACTTCAATAAAAAATTCTCAAGTCATTGATAATTTTGTTCAACCTGCAATTGGATACTGGGTAGGGTCAACAGTTCAAATCACTCCAGTCACAGGCCAATACCATACAAAAGAAAATTCCATCTCTTTCATTCTGCAGCAGCTTACATGTGAATAAAGTAGTCTCAGCACAAAAGAAAGAGCTAATCTGTTGGTCACTTGGAAATCCAAAGAGCTGGGAATGCCTGGGGACTGTGACCACTTGCTAGGTAAGCTACAAGTTTATTCTTCCCCCACTGGCACAACTGCCAGAGAGCACACGAGGAGCATAACTGAGACAACTAGAGAAAAAGCACATGGAAACTAGTAGCATATAGCAACAGATTTTCCCACATGACTTCCCCACCCCCATCAGTAAGCCTTCCTTTTTCTCCTAGCACTGGGCCCCTCAGTCTTTCTTTGCCAGGATTCACACACATTAACTTCCTCTTGAATCCTGTCAGTAAGGTAACTTTCATTGCCAACACCTGAAAAAGAAAGCACGTGAAACTAAAAGCAGGACAAGTGGCCAACTGCAACAAATGTGCAAGGATAGGCAGAAATGTGAAGGGAAGAGAAACTGGGTTACTTATTCCAGACCTGTATGGGGCACTGGAGCACACTTTCCCCAAAAACCTTCACCTTCTACACTTTCCAAAGTCATCACCTGCTCACCTCTAGCAATCACTGAATTTCCCTTACTCATCCCCTTGTGACTTTCACAGAGAAACCTAACCTGTCATTCCCCAGTAACTTACCAATTACCGTCACAGCTTTAGCCAGTTCTGGCCTTGCACAGACTGAACTTTTTTGTCTGAAAGACAAAATCTCCATTTCTCTTCAACAGTCAGTTGTATCCCAGAATTTTATATACTGGATATTTTCCTAACAATTCTGCTTAAGGAAGAAGAAAGAAGACACCACCAAACAGTCCCCAAACCAAATCAAGTCATACCAACAGATCAGCTGCTACAGAACTACAAGTTTCACGGCTATGTCACATTCACTGCTCAAATTGCAGAGTAGCTGCAAAGCCAGCTTCCATGTCCACTACATTTTTACAGCTCTGTAAACAATGACAGCACAACCTCAAGACGTTTATGGACCAAGCTCCGAACATTAAAATCGAAAAGGACAACTCTTAGGTTGACAGTACATTATCTTCACAGGTGACTTTTGTCTCTTGAGGCTCGAGCACTACTTAAAAATAACGGGAAAGCAACACACAAAAGAAAGTTTCTGGTCAGCAAGCCTGTCGAGCACAGCAGGCAGGTTAGAGAAACGCGGCACGGATACACCGGAGCCACACCAGGGCTCGGGTGGGAGATCAGAAGAGCGGGCTGCACCAAGGCCGCCGAGCCCGGGCGCACGACGGGGGTGGCGGGGGACGCACCTAGGTGCGCTTACCCTCAGCCGCCCTGCCGCAGGCCCCGGCCCCCCAGCCGTTCCGGTCGCGGCGCAGCTGGTTTCTTTGTTCCCTCGAAGCGGGGGCAAAACCAAGGCGGCGTCGGAAGAGCTCGTCCCGCCGCCCCGATAGCCCCTCACACCCTCAGCGCGGCCAGATGAGGCGGGGCGGGTCCGCCAGAGCTCCGCCGACCCCGGCCGGGCTGGAGCTGGCCCAAGCGCCAGGGCGCGGTCCGGGCCGGGGAGGCGGGGCGAGGCCGCCTGCTCCCACCGGAGCAGGACCGCGGCACGAGGCCAGATGCGGGAGACGGGACGGGCAAGGGAGGGCGACGCACGGAGCCGCGTCCCTCCCACAGGCCCAGCTCGGGCTGGGGCCCGGCGGCCGCAGCACTCACCCAGGTGAGGAGGCTCTCCCCAAGCTCGGCTCTCTCCAGGCTCTCCACGTTGAACATGGCGGGATGCAGCCGAAGGGGGTGTAACGGCCGCGGACGAGTGGGCACCGCCGGCGCCCCCTCCCGCCCTATCCTGCCCTGTCCCAGGCCGGGCCGCGGCGTCGATACGTCAGAGCGACCTGACAGTCAACGTCCTGCGCGCGCCTGCGCCGTGCGGCCGCCGCTCGGGGGCGGGGGAGACGCGTCGGGACGCGACGCGGGCGAGGAGGGGGGTGAGGAGGAGGGCGGGGCTGCGGTCGGCGGCGGGCCCTGCGCGCGCCTGGAGCTGCTGAGGTACCGCCGCGTGGGGCCGCGCTTCAGCCCGCGGCACTAAGGGGAAGGGGCGGCGGTGCGGCCTCGGCCCGCCCAGCCCGAGAGGCTCTCGTGCCCCCGACTCGTTAGAACCGGCGGGAGGGGGCGGCGGGGTGCCGGCCCCGGGAGGTATGAGCGGCACGCTAGGTGTCTGCCTCGGCCCGGCGGCCCGGCGGCCGGTGTTCGACTCCACTGCCGCGGGTGGCAGCGAGTGGGGACCGGCTCTGAGGAGGGGCGAGGCGCGGAGCGGTCTGCTGCAGGCCTTGTATGCCGCCGGGCCCCCAAGGCGTGCCGGGGCTAGACACAGCCGTACACGGGGACTGCCCCCTGGTCTGCGTGCGTGCTTGTCCGCGGCTGGTGGCTGATTAGAGCTGTCCGGGGGGTGCCCTAGGCACGGCCGGGAGGGACCTGGAGCAGCACACCGCGCTTCGGCTGTCCCTGGCTTTGGGAGCGTAGGCTTGTGAGGACCCTGCACCCACAGACATTCTCTTGCTAGTTGAGTAATATGCCTTGGCCTGTGAAAGGAATAGTGTCTATGAGGTTTTCCTCTCTTTTGGGAGTAGAAAATGACATTAACTTCCTCTCATGAAAACTCTGATGTGGTAAAGTTTAGCCGTTATAAAAATAAACATACTTATTTAGCAATAGCAGCAGGTAATTCAAATAATTTTTAATCTTGAAGACAAAGAGTGTGTTTCATGGCTGGAGCAGCTCTGCATCTTTGCTGCCCCAGCCAGAGTAGCTTTCCATTATGCTGCAAAGGGGTTGTCTGAAGAGTCCAAGGAGCTCCTTCCCAGTATTCAGTTGAATTTTGGCCCACCTGAAGTTTGCAATGAAAATGTCGGATGTCATGATAAGCTGTACAGTTCCCTATCAGTTACCAGCTGGCATGATGTGTGACACGGCAAGCTCAGTGCCCTGATAACAGCTGAGGGTTGGATAAACAACCAAGAAAGGAAGGGTTGCAGATCTAGTAGCTAGCACTTTGTGTTTCGTGACAGTTCTCCCATTTTATAAGTTGGTAGCATTGACAAAATCTGAGTGTTCCTTTGTGCCAACTGGTTTCAGATTAAAAGTGTATTGTAAAAGCTTGACACTATAACAATTCTCAGGTTTTCCCAGTAAAGTACCTCCTCACTGATCTCTTTGTATAACCTGCTCGTTTTACTTTCAAGTCATGGATTTCGTCTCTCCGTTTAAGACTAGCTTTCCCATTCGGGAATGAGTTGAAAAGTTTTAAAAAGCTATATAAGCTGCATGACTGTATCTTTCACTTCCAAGTTTTAATGTGTACTTTAAGCTATCTGCTTGATACTTTGACACAGGTGCTTTTGCGGGTATATTTCAGTATTTTAGGTTTCCTGCTGCATCTTCTTTTATGTACCCATTTTCCACTTGCCTGTTGTCATACATGTAGCTTACATTCTGTATTTTGTTGATGTAAGCACAGTAATGCTTTCCCTCTTGCTGTCTATTTTAGATGTAGGGTTGTATTCAGAAGCATTGCTTTCTACAATATAGAATTCTTGGATGCCTAAGAGATTTAAAGTGTCCTTATTCTTTGCTGAGGTATTAATGTATTTCAGTAAACATTATTATAATTGATAGTATTTCTTTTCTCCTCCTGTCTGATCAGAAAAGTCAAATATCCAAACTGAAGGCCAGTTCTCGTTCATGTTCCTATCTGTATATGAATTCAGTTCCACCTTCTATTTTTTATTAGAAATCTATACTTTTAAGTATGTTTTAGCCCCGTAAAGCCGGGGAAGACTTTCCTGGGGATTGTTTTACACAGGTTATGCGTCACCCAGACAGATATTCCAAATAGTAATGCTATGCAGACCATTGAATTTGTCTTTTGCTTCAAGCAATCAACATAGTTTCAGGCTCATGAGAAAAATGTTTCCCAGTAGCATGGTGTATTAACTCGGCATTATATTCGCTTACCAAATGGCATCTGGAGTTTGCATCTGTAGTATTGTTAACTTGAAAGCATGATTCCACCAGCAGAAGTAGACTATATGTATATATATATATATATATCACCAGCAGAAGTAGACTATATGTGTCCCCAAGACTGCTGACCTCAGACCTTGCAGATCCCACCTTACCACGCAAGTGCCTCAGTTGGTCAGTTCTTAAGGTGTATTGGACAAAATTATTATTTGCCTACTGAAATTGTCCTCTCTCCTGTTTTGGTAAGACCCTTTATGCTTTTTTCTTTCTCTTTTGCAAAGAGCATGCACACACGTAAGTGTAGTCCACATAATCCTCAAAGCAAAAGTGGCTTATGGTGAAAAGATGACTGAATATGGTACTGCTGAGTTTGGCTGTAATTTTGCTGTACCAGCTGAGCTGATTTGTGACTTCAAAGTTGCTGCTAACTCATAATAGTGCTGTATTAACAGACTGCATTAAATCCTAGTAAGATTATCCCAAGTTGTCTTTAACAACCTTCTCACAGAATATAGCTTGTCAGTTTTTATGTTGCTATACTTGATTATTTTTTTTTTTCAGTTCCCTTAGTAAGTGTCACCTTTGGGTGATCTCCTGATTTTTAAAACTTATGGAGATACTTAATACTAGAGATTATTGCATGTGCGTTATCCAAGTAAGACACAAAAATTAAAAACTAATAAACCCTGTTTCATTGAAACCACTTTTTTTGAGTACACTACCTGTCATTTTCCTTATTTCTGTTTTGTTATGTGGTGTGTGTCCACACCCCTTTTTCAAAATCCACCAATAGTACGCTGAAGTACCTGGATAAAATACATCAGCTCAGGATGTAGCTGTTTTAGGATTTAGGTTAGTTAGACGTTTTCTGCTTATCATGCATGCTTAATGCCTGATGTTGCTATCTCTTTCAATGCATGAAATTCATGCAGTGAATGCAATCTAGGCATATCATTGAGCTTCTCATGAAGGAGAGCTGAAATAACTGTGGGATCCAGTTTCCTGGATTTGCAAATGTCCCATTTTGTGCAAATGTCCATATGCTGGACATTTGCAAAGTCCCATTCACAGCCGCAAGCAGTGACCCCAACCTGCCACTACCATGAAGTAAGAAATAATTGGATAACTTCTGATGACAGAGGTCTCAGTTATTGCTCTATATATAAAAATTTGCCTTTATTTTGGAAATTTTTTCATCTGTTTTTCTCTAAATTGAAAGAAAAATCAGTAAATTTTTTATGCCTTAGGTATCTCAGTGTAAGCTCATATCCATGCAGAGGGTGGGTGATGGAGTAGATATGCTCCATTTTAGTATGTTTAAATTCTTA
Source organism: Psittacus erithacus (assembly GCA_009867235.2). NCBI lineage: Eukaryota > Metazoa > Chordata > Aves > Psittaciformes > Psittacidae > Psittacus > Psittacus erithacus. Next base: position 26,910 of record WYDI02003738.1, read on the forward strand.
AAACGGGATTACTGTTATCTAAAACAGGTAATATTATTAGAAATCTGTTGATACAGGGGTTTTTTTGAGCCAAATTTTGTTGTTCCTTTTGCCATGGAAGGAAATTTTGAGGAGTTAAAGCTTTTTTCATCTAAAAAAAATGTGACTCATAGTATTTTACTAGTTGGAGAGGAATTAGCTTATCATGGAAAACACACGATCTCTACAAGTTAAGCAGTGTATTTAACAGGGGCTAATGCTTCTGCTAGTGAAAGACAACTGGCAAAAGGAATTACAGCTTCTCACTTGCCCACCAGCCCACCACCCCTGACTTAATTTTATATATTTTTCAAGAGCTGAGGTTGATTGTCAGTACTGCAACAAAAAGAAAATACACAAAATAAAAATTAAGTTAAACAAAATTAAACAAAACAAACTACTCCACAAAAATGCAAACGTTGTTCTCATCCAGTTCACCCCCGGCCCATCCCTGAAAGGATACATTGTTATCCAACGTATCTTTCATATGTTGAACAAATTGTACCATGCTCTCAAAGTCAATAAAATGTTACTCTTAGTGATTCATTTGTATCTCTCAGCAGTATTGCCTGTGTATTATCTCGTTGTTTACTGCTCAGGCGTGAGGGGAGCCTCTTCTTTTTCTCTGTGCTTGTGTATTCCTTTGGTAGTGGGTCCTGAAATCTCTGTGGCTTTGAGAGTGCATTAGCATGTGGTGCTTCCGTGATAAAATTGGAAGTTTGAATCATTCAGAATACTGAAGGGGATGTTCTGATTCTGGATAGCTGCCCACAAGTGTTTAATATATCATGGCAAACACTGGGTTGTTTTTCATTCCTTTATTTCACAAAAACATGAGGTATTATTCTAGCTGTGCTTTATATTGAACATTGCAAGTCTTCATAATGCTTTTCAAAGCTGAAAAAATGAAGAAATCATACATCCACGCTAGTGTATGTCCTCATTCGCTCAAATTTCAGTGTAATCCGTATGAGTTTCCAAGAATAAAAGACATTCTAAGTGCATTATTGCTCAGCTCTTTTTTTTTTTTTTTTCATAATCCTGCATACATTGTTCATAAGTAGCCATAGAGGAAGGAATTTTCCAAGTGTTCTGTGGGCAATTCAGTCTGAGGTTGTTTACATTCTGTAGCTATCAAGAGTCCTAATGCAGATAAACCTGATCCCAGTGTAAGTACTGTGCTGAAAAGTGCAGCTGTAGCTTAGCTAGTCCACGTGGAATGGAGGGGTATCTACTTGTCCTTTTTCGCCTCTCTTTGCAGTTGCATTGTTTTGCTTCAAGAAAGTACCAGTAGTTTGAAGATGAGATGAAATGAAGCTGGAAACTAAGTTTGGAGTTCTTTTGTTGCTTCTTTTAATGTAGGAGAAAGGCCCAACATTTTTGTTGGATTTTTAAACTTTGTAACTGATACTTTTAACATGCAGAGGATGATTGTAAAAATTGCAGTTTTCATGTGAGTATTGTTAGATGTGGTTTGGTTTTCTTCATGTAATTATAACACAGGGTGGGATTATGCTTTCATTTAAGAAGCCTATCACTGTTAAATGGCTAAAGAGAGAAAAAATCTTAAGTATAACCAAAAATTAATTCTAAAAATTTAAGATTTTTTAATTTAATTTCTATTATTAAATTTCATTTCTATTTTTACTTATTTGGTACTTTTCTGAGAGCTAGTGTAGGCAGGAATTAATTTCTTGTGTAAAAAAATAGGCATCATTAAAAAAATAAACTTCTTTGCAATTGTATTAAGAAACAAAAGTAGCATAAATCTACAGAGAAAAAAAAACTTTAAAATTATTTAATGTCTGAAAAGCGTATGGTATAGGATTCTGATCTGAAAAGGATTATATGGTGAAAAATTTTATGAAATACTCTTATTTTTGCATAACAAGACAAATGTAATGGATCAACATAAAAAGGTTGAATTTAATGAGGCCACATCAAATTATTCCTGGTTATTATGTTAGAAGAGATGAGATGTCTGTGGTAAAGTCTGGTTCTAGAAGTCTTTTCTGACATACACTTAGTCCTTGTCAGTATTGGTTGTCTCTGAAGACGGAAAGATCTTCACTACAATCTTTAAGAATTAAGTCTACTGTACCTTGCTTATTAATTGTACCAGCTGCAAGAGCACCCTGCTACACACATGCATTGGGAAGCAAGATTCCTTAGAAGCTGTTTTAGAACTGTTTTCTGGTCTATTCAAACAACTGCAGATGTGTTCATGGGCTGTTGTGGTTGCACCTGAAGAAATATGAAGTGCAAGCTTGCAGTTCTAGATATTTTGTTTGAAAATGTTCAAACCAGACTTGAAATCAGAAAATTACTTCCTCCTTCAGCCAGACAATCATCAAATAGTGTATTTCAGTAGCGTTCTTGTAGCTCTTGCTTTTTTCACATGCTAACCCAGAGACAAGAGTGGGAGGAGATTGCAGCTGCCTCTACTGAGGCTTGAATGACTATTCTGAAAAAGTATGTATTGATCTTTTGAAGTGAAACCCTTCTGTTTGTAGTTCCTAGCCTACACCATTCATGTCAGCCCTCCTGTGCAATGGTCTGATTCAGAAAATGTGCTAGATGTAATAAGGGAAATATGCTTAGTAGTTGTTGGCTGTCCAGAAGCAGCAAGTAAGTTAAAACTTGTGAGCCTTAAGCATTGGTAGCCTGTCTTCTGTAGAACTTAGTAATAGAAGCAGCTGGGAGAGGGACTGAGCCAGACTCCCAGCTTCAGGGAAGTCCCAGGGACTTCTGCTCCCTCCTCTATACACCTTGGCAATATTGATACGTAAGAGAAGTCAAAGTGCTTGAGGAGTGCCATTTTATATGACCAGAAAGACTGCATGAATTTCTTCTGGACTCTGTGTTTGTGTGAAAATTGTTATTGAGAAAGTCACATGTGGTAGGTCGACAAAGTAAATACGGATAATGGGTTATGTGTGAGAAGGAAGAGAATCATCTGTGCATTTCTTATTCTGCTGCTAAACTTGGCGCCATAGTATGCTATTTCAAGAAGAGTGCGTGAGCAGATGTAGTGAGTGCTATTGATGGTAGGTGGATAAGGATTAAGAGTGTTGTTGCAAGGAACTTGCAGAGAGTGAAAGAGAGTGGATGTCTTGAAGGCTGTTCAAGGAAATTGAGTTTTCTTTGTGTGATACTGGCAATTCATGTGTTGGCTTAGAGTGCATCAAACAGGCAGTGACACAGGCGGCCTTTCAGGTGTCAGTGAACAGATCCACTTGCCTTCCAAACATGCAGTTAAATCTTATGTATGTCTCTACCACAGTGTGTATTTCTGGAAAAAAAAAAACAACAGCAAACAAAAAAAACAAACGAACAAACAAAAAAAAAAAAAAACACCAAAAAAAAACCAAACCACGCAAGCAACCAACAACCAAAACCCCCAAAACCCTGCATAGTAGTTAATGGGATATAGTTGTTATTAGCATGTTGGTCTATTGGAACACAGCTGATGCAGGACAGTAGAGGAATTATCATGTACCAGTTCTTTGCCATTTTCTTCTTGTTTTGCTCTGTGTGATGAACCCAGAAATGACAGTGTAACACAGCAGAAATTAGTGGGCTGATGATGGTTCTTAAGGAGAGAAAATGTAGAAGTTGAAGACACAAGCACATTGACTGAGATACAGTTGTGGAAATTGAGAGTCCTAGAATGACATATTGTAAAAAGGAGATGCATCGTTGGTATTGGATCTGCAAAGAAATCAAGTATATGGGTTGGGAGTGTTGAGCACACCTACCAGTCCAGATCCTCAGTATGAAGGAACTGCTGCTCAGAAAGCCTCCACAACACCTTAGCCTCATGGATTTAACTACAGCAATATAATTTCATAACTAGCTACCTAGACAAATGCTACAACTGCTTGCATAAGCTCTAGTTCCTATATAAGACCTTTCCACAAAGATCTGATCTTTTTCTCATTATATATGAACATATATATGAGTATCTATGAAACCTGTGTCAATATTGACCTACTTTAAACAGGGCCCTTGATGAGTCACTGGTATTTCACCTTTGAGAGAATTTACTCTTTACAAATCTTAATTGACATTACAGTAGTTAAACTATGACACAGTTGCTTGTGGAAAGATGTAATTAGCAAAAATTATGACTATAGTTACAGAAGTAATAATATCAGTTCAGACTGGGACACTTAACGATAACTTAGTTTGTTTCACTTCACATTTTTATTTTCACCATGGAAGCCCCAAAATACAACAACAATTAAAGAAATCTACCCTTTGTTCTCCGTGAGTTTTCTCTGCTCTTATGGTACTTAATTATGCCATTTATCCTTTTTTACAATAATGTTAAAATATACCATCTTCTCTTGCATTGCTGCTTTAGAGGGCAGCTCCCACAAATGTGAGGAAGTTTGGAAGAAGCCCCACAGCTCATACCAGAAAAGATCTGGAGAGTGATAATAACTATCGTATGGAAAAGATGACAAAAAGATGACACTTCTACATTAGCAGTAGACTAGCATATTGAAATCTTGCCAGGGTAGTCATTAGAGGTATCCACTAAAATCCTGATGACCTGTATTCCATTTCAGTTTTGCAATTAATTGAAGACCACAGTGTCTGGTGATGTTTGCTAGGCAGCAGCATTCGAATTAAAAAATTACATGTGAGCTGTGAAGCAGAAACACTGATGAAAGCTTGCAAGTTTATGCATACATTGGGCTAGAATGTAAATCGATACCTGTCTTACCTGACCTCATAAATTGATGCTGAGATTTTATGTCAGCTCTGTATGAAAAGTACTTTAATTGTGTATGGACACAGTTTAAATATGACTTTTTGGTCATTTGCTAGAGTTAGCTTCATTTTCCTGGTTTTGTAATATTCACAGTTGTAGCTCATTTCACTTCCTGATTGCAACAGGAGTGATTTAGCAGTGTTGGAAATGGTTTTATTTTACTTGTCTCCAGCTGTAGGTTAATGCTGGAGATTAATAAATTTTAGGATTGACAAAGCATTCTGATTGTTGCATATGTGAAATGAATATAAACCAAACTATTCTAATTTAGGGACGTCTGGTAAGACTCTTTTTCTGACAAGTTTTTCTCCTGTTTCCAGCTGTAGAATGGTAATGCGTAGCAAAGACACATAAAATAGTGCATCAGGTCATTCCTCTCTATCCAAATGGGTGCTTAACACTCTATAAAACAGCTAACCCCCAAATGTGCTTGCTTTTTTCTTCACAGAAGTGGTGCAAATTAGGTTTCTACATTGTCTCAGTTTAGCAGAAATCATGTGTTGTATAATAGTTAAAATCCTTGATAATGCAGAGTCATTATGCTTTTTTAAAATGAGCTGTCCTTAGAATATGCCTTATTCAGCAGTAACCTATTCCTGGGGAAGTTATCTGGTAAAGATTTCAAGGTAAAGAATCTGACTGAGGTTTAAAAAAAATGTCTTTAGATCACAGTGCAGTCATTTAAGACTTGTGTGATACCAGGCTAGACAAATACTTTGCAACATGCTCAGTGTTTGATAAAAATGGACCTGTTCCCTCTTCTTTTACCATTTTTTCCCCAGTGACTATTCAGTTGCTTTAGGAATTTATTGTTTCTATGAATAGATGTTTTTGCATATTATTTGGATCTGTGTTTAAAATGCACTTAAGCGTATGTATGTTTTAATATATATATACATGTACATGTATATATTTCTTTTTACATTTTAGAGCTGTGATGGCCAGTCACCAAGCAGAAGTTAAGAGTTTGAAGCTTGATAATGATTCAGTTATAGAAGGAATAAGTGACCAGGTACTGGTGGCAGTTGTGCTCAGTTTCACTTTCATTGCTGCTCTGGTATATACGCTTTTAAGGTGAGATTATGTTGACAGGAATTAATCAACATATCTGTATTTGTAAAATTCTAAGTTTCTCAACAACTTTTTATGTTGGTATATAAAACAACTGTGATTTTTGATGTTAAGGAAATGATTGATCACTTGCTCTGTTTAATTGCTTGGCAGAGTTTCATTATTTAATTCAGGTAGAATGAAATGATTCATTTCTCAGAAGTGAAGTTTAACTCTTCAGATGATCAAACTGAATAATGTCCATCATTCCTTAAGACTGAAGATGGCTTGATTTATAATTTGTATGGCTGGTGTGTCTGTCATGTTTGGTTACAAAGGATAGATTTGTCAGTAGTCGCTCCACAATTAAGATTGGATATAATCCACCAACATATGTTCTAGTTGCAGCCTTCTTCCATAGAGAAGACCCCAACAAAACCCCGAACATGAATAAATTGTCTGATTCATTTTATAAAAGAACATTTTGGAAAACAGTGGGCTGTAATATGCTTTCCATAAAGCAAAATATTAAGGTCAAAATTCAGTAACTGTAATGATCAAGTAATCAAAGCTTTTTTTCATTTCAGAGATTTTCCTTTCAACTTGACAAATTCATTAGCTTATGTATTTTGGGAAAATAAGTCTTTGTTGAATAGGAGGTATTTGGGAGCAAGCTACAGAACAATTCAGAGTGTGAATGCTTGGCTGGACTGCAGGGCTGTGCTGCTGTTCAGGACCAGGAGATAGCAAAGGCATCTAAGAGAAGCATATGCACTTCACCTTGTTTTATTTTCCAACACTGTTTCAGTTATTCAGATGGCTTCAAGAGTTCCTTTTTTTTTTTTTTTCCCGCTCTGCTCTTGCAATTTTTCTACCCCTTATACTGATATTTTTAGCATTTGCATTTCCTTTTTCTTCTCTAGTTATGTTAGGCAACACAGTGAGCTGTGTATTCCTTACACTGCGTCCAGTACCCCAATCCCTTTGCTACCCCATACTTCAGTATGTGACATCTGAAATACTTAAGTTGGGTAGGAACAGGTCCTGGATAAAAATACATGAAAGAAGGCTTAGGGTAGTGAATAAGGTTGTAGGAACTGAATGAAAACTTCAAGTAGGCAGCAAGGAGTGTAGGTTGCAGTGGATTTCAGGGGACAGAAGTGAAATGTGGAAAGAACTGTTAAGGGATATGGCTGTACTTGTTTCCAGCAGGGAGAACTCAGTGAAGCATCACATCAGGGCATGAACTGAAGGTCTCTGTGCTTTTGGTGGAAGAACCTATTAAAAGTAATTAACATATATATACCAAGTTGCAGATGTTTAGTTCAGTCACTATAAGATACTTTTGCGAAGCCTGCATGTCTTTGACTTACAAATGTCCATAAAATGCAGCTAGCTTTTTCCATCATCTTTTAAACTTGTGGGTAGGTTGTCATGTTACCAATAGGACTGTGAAAATTTAATTTATCAAATAAATTAAAGGGAGCTTGACCCTCCGGTGCTTTGTGTCAGAGATTCCCTACTTGTCCCAGATGACTTACCCAACCCGTGTTTATGTATCTGCAGGTTTAAAACTTTTTCTCTTAATTTCTATCCCATCAAATGGTTTCACTGTAAGACTGAATTGCTACTGTCAGCAGAACTGAGATCTTAATCTTTGGAAATCAGCAATAGCCATCACTGCACAGTAATACACCAGTCCCCATAAGTACTGTCCCTCACTTTCCCTGTGTGAGGGTGCACACTGAATGAGTAAGCAGCCTTCCTCCTGGTAATTATAGGTTAGTGAGGCTCTTTGTGATACATACTACATTTTTCCACATCATGGAAAGATTACGTCCTTTTACGTGCTAGCACTCAAAAATGGGGAAACTAAAAGACTCCACATCTAACTTTATTACTTTCTGGCATTGATAATGCCTTTAATTACATAGAACCATAGTGGTTTTAATTTATTTTATTTATTTTCTCACACTAATTGAATAACAGAAGTTATGAATTTGATGTGTCTTGACCTATGCTCGTCCCCTCCTGGACACTCCACAGTGTTCACTACCTCAGCACCTTACGCAAAAGTGACAGATGTTGTACATACTGTACCTCTACAGCTCTACAAATTTCCTCATGTATTCAACATAGTATAAAATGAACACTTTAGCAGAAAATTTGCAGTAAATTGTTTGTGAAGGAATCAGAATAAACTGGCTTATAATTCACACTTTCTATTTGTGTGTGATTTTAATTGAATTTCAGTATATATCGAAGTCCTGGCAAACTGAAGGTGAAAAATATGCTAATTTGTAGCATCTGAACAGGAAAAAACTTTCATACATATAACATAAATGACAGACAACATCCACAAAGTCTGACTCATGGAGACACAAGATGGGCAGGAAGGGTTTTAATGTAAGATCCCATCATGTAACTTCCATATATGTCACCCACATTAGTGTTAAATAAATTTACTTTTTACAGATAAACATGTAATTATTAGCATGAGAAATATGGGGTTTGTCTGTTCCTCTGAAGAAAGAGTGAAGGACACCAAATGTTAAAGATAGCAGTAAGGCGGTATTATGACTGCCCACATCAAATGAAGGAAAATATTGCAGAAGCTGCTGGAGCTGTGGAGGAAATTGTGTAAATAGAACTGCAACCAGAAAATATCCTAAAAATTCATCCAGTCCAGCCCTCAGCTCTGACAAAGGATCAACTTTTCTAGATCATCCCTGGAAGCAGTGCAACCTGATTTTTGATTTAACTTTCAGTCAAAGATAGATCACAATACTCTGAGGTAACCTTTCATGATTTTGTACACTTAGTGGTTAGAAATGTTTTTCCACCAACCTTAGATAACTGTGGGAAATAATTGCTCATATTTATAGAATGAAAGCCTTATCCTCTCCCCTTTTTTCTCCATGAGCAGTCTTTATATGAACTGACATTTCTTCACTCTTTCTGTAATGTTTAAAATATGTGGGCAGTAGCTTTTATTCTCTTCTGAGCTTCCTCCAACTTCTCTAGATGTTTTTATGCGTTTAGCCCAAAATGGAAAACAGAATCCAGCTGAGACCTCAACAGTGCCGAGGAGAATGTATCACCTTTGAAATCCATATGAATAAATAAAGCATAAAAAGTTCACAGTTTTGAATATGATGCTATTGACTCATATTTATTATAAATCAACACCTCTTAATTTCATTACCATAATCTTAAATTCTAATTCTGTTCCCATTATGTTTTTGAATTTCCAACTTGTATTGTATCCAGCCTTCTTCCTTCAGTGAGTCCCTTCCCTGTGATTCCCCTTGGCACCTCTAACCTAAAGTTTTCATGTTAGAGTCTCAGAGCCTATAGAGTCTTTTTAAAGACTGATTTAAAATGAGTGATTTCTTTTTATATCCAGTCTGCTGATAGTTACATAAATTCAACATTCTAAAAATCTAAGAGTTTGCCTACCCCTTCTTATGTAAACGTTATGTCTTAATCTTTCATGTAGAGCAGATGAAATAATTAGGATTTTTCAATACTGTCACTTAGGGAATGAGTGAAAAACTTAAGAAATTTATGAGTAGACCAACAATTCAAAACTTAGCAATAGAGACAGAAAATATTTCTACATGATAAATATAAAACTTTCAAGCAGCATTATTTTTTTGCATGTTAATAACTTATTTTGTTTCAAATTAAAATCTAGTTTAAACATGATTTAATGATTGATTATGGAGTCTCTGTGAAAAGTCTTGCTGCTGTACAGCTTTAAATGTCCAGAGTAACTTTAGGATCTAGAATGCATGTCCTGTTTCCTTAATTATTTGTGTACTTCCTTTACAATCCTTTGTAGCAGGAAAGAATGATTTTTACCCTTTGTTCAAGTTCCCTTTTTTTTTTTTTCCCCAATCAGTTGTTTTTCAATGTTGGATCACAGTGTTCAGTTTTTCTTATTGCTTGTATTTCCTTTCACAGAAATGAACATCAGAACATACACCCAGAAAATCAAGAGCTAGTGCGAGCTCTTCGTCAGCAGCTTCAAACAGAGCAGGTGGTGTGCCAAATGTTGGCATCATTTAACTGTCTCATTTTGGGTAGCGTAGACTTCTCTGAGGTTCTGGAAGAATCTGGTCTTGAAAGTTGTGGAAGCTTGCTTACTGTACAGATGCATCTTCGAACTTTATCAAGTAATGAAATAACATAAGCTTTTTTAACAAATAAGTAATTAAAATTAAATATTCGGCTGGCTCTTTTTGCAGACAAGTTTTTGCCACAAGGTGGAGTATGTCAGATTATGTTGTGTGCTTCCTCAATGTTCCTGGGGCCTTAGTGGTAAAGGAAAGGAGATCTGGAGTACAGCTTGCTGCCGCAGGACAGGGGTTAGATGTTTACACTGATAACCTGTGTGTAGCAGAACAGTGGCACAGCAATAAGAGCCAGTGAACAAAGACTGACAGAGAGAAACTTTTACCAAAGCCTCTACTGACAAGACAAGGAGCAGTGTTTTTAAACTGAAAGTCAGATTGGATGGGACTTTGAAGAGCCTAAGCTAGTGACACATCCCTGCCCATGGCAGAGAAGTTAGACTACATGGTTTTTAAAGGTCCTTCAAGCCTCAACCCTTCTATTACTGCATCCAATTCTGGCATGTAGAGGAGGGGATGGGTGGGTCTAGGCTGGGTTACTGAAACTTGCCGAGTGCCAGCCTGAGAGTGACAAGCCATATTTTTGGAGAGTATTGAGGAAAGTCTTTCATCATAATGCTTCTTGAAATAATGACAGATTTTAACTACCATGCATATTTATGTGGAAGATAAATATGGTAAAATTGCGAGAAAATGTATTTCATGGCATTGACATACACAAGCTGATGTCTGTCCTTGAGCTTGGGAACACTGAATATTGCAACTGGTAGCAATGCAGTTCAGTTACCTGTCTCTGGACAGAACTACTTAGGATAATGAAGTACAAGTCTCAATCTGAGTTGTTTTTCATGTGTCAGGATGTCTAACCTAACTTAATGTGAAGGACCAAGGAGGTTCTTTCCTTGTGATCTTTAACTGAATTGAAGCACACACTTATAGAACAGATGAAGGGAAAATAATGGGCTTGTCACAAGAAGAACTGGCTTAGTGTATCAGTTTCTGCATTTAATTATGTTTGATTTTTTTGATTTGAATTTGTTTCTCTTTCATTTCACATAGTTTTGCATTTGATTGTTTGACTTCTAGTGAATGAACACTAGATTTTAATTTTTTTTTTAGCTCCATAGACACGTATAAAAATGGTACCTCTAACACTGCATTTCTGTTGTGTTCCAGCAGGATGCTTCTGCTGATGATAGACTGCGTTTCTATACAGATATGTCCTGTCCAGTCTGTTTGCAGCAGGCTACATTTCCCATAGAAACAAACTGTGGACATCTTTTCTGTGGTAAGCAAGAAAAACAAAATAAGAAACAACCAAGCTGCAAAGATAAAACCAGAACAGAAACACAAACTTGTAGCACTAGTATAGTCACCTTAATGCAAAGTTTTGTTTGATTTTAGCTGCTTATCTTCTAGTGTGCATTAGAAATAATTTTTACATAAATTATTAAGAAAATATATTTGTGAATAAACAGTCAGATTGAGAATGTGCTGGTTTTTTGTGCTATCAGGATTGAACCCACAGTTAATTTAAAGATGTCAAGGGGAGAGAATGTAATTTGTTTCCAGTTAGTATAAAAATGGAGATGCTGAAAAACACTTGGAAATGCACCATTTAAAAGAAGTGGTTTAGAAAGAGTAAAAAATTCTGCCTGGTGTTATCTTTTTCTCAGAGTGTTGGGCTTTTTTTCTTGGAAGTCCTGAAGAATTAAGGCTAAGTTCATAATGCTTAAAGTGCTTGCCTCTTTCTTTGGGGCTCTGCGATTCAAATTTATATACAAATGCCCTGTGTAGTATTTTGCTGCTGCTTCTTCGTGTTCCCAGGAGGATTCTTTAACTGCATTCATCTGGTTTTATGGAGTATATAATGCATACCATACCTAGTCATTTAAGGAAAAGAATTTACAAATTTGGAAAACAGTTGAATTATTTAGATTTTTATATATTCCTTCATCTGTTAAAACTTCTATAATAAAGCCAGGTTTTTATGATAAATTTTATATCTCTTGATATTTTTGTGACTTCTAAATTTTAATTATTTTTAAATTTAATTTAAATTAAATTTTTAATTATTTGCTTCTTCAGTTAATGATTAAGAAGTTTTCTGTCTTTTCAGGAAATGATACTTTAAAATTAATAATGCAATTGAACCTATTCAGGATTTTTCTGCACTTAACAGCACTCAATTTGAATATATTGGTTGTTGACATCTTCAGTGAATGCTATATACAAAATTATACCAGCAAAGATAGGTTTAACCTGACTGCTTATACACTCTTGTTTTTAACCTTGGTGTGTAGCATGCTATTTCATGCAGTGGGTGTTTCAACTCAGAAGTTTAAATGTCTGTAACTTACCTCCATCAGGTTCCTGCATCATTGCCTACTGGAGGTATGGCTCATGGCTTGGCGCCATCCGTTGCCCAATCTGCAGACAAACGGTAATATTTTAAGTAATCATGGACCCAATAGTTTGGCTATCTAGTATAGCTTACCAAAAAAGCACTTACCTGTGAACTGCAGTAGGGAGATTGACAGAAGGCTGAGAAGCTGAAAGAATATGGATATGTGAGACATAGATTGTGGAGATTATTCTGTTTGTGTAACACTTTGCTTTGCCAAATGGCTTAAAAAAATGCAGATTGTTCCTGCAACTCAAATTTAAGTGAGCAGCACTGATAACTCAGCCATTTTTCTGTAAAGGAGTAGATGAGAACATAAAATCATAAGATCTTAACTACGATTTTTCCATGCTTTCTGTTTTGGATGTTACATAACTTCATTACCAGAACTCACATCTGAAAGACCTGGCTGTTGTGGAGGACTGCCAATAGGCAGTATACTACTGGTTTCTCAGAAGTACCTTCTCCTTTCCTTCTGTCCCCAGCAAAAAAACCTACCCATGTCAATTTCTTATTTTGTCCCTATTTTTAGTTTCAATGTATTATTAATATGAGCTTTGTAGAGCAAGCATTAACTTCCTACACAACTTACTTACATTGTCAATTTGAAATATGTCCCTGCAACTCATTAACACATAGGATCTCTGAGTTTTATAATGTGTTTTTTAACAAAATATACACTATATATATATAAAATAAAGGACATCTTTATTTTAGCTGCACAACTACAGAGCTAGTACCTTCTGATGAATTATATAACAGGCCTGATGCCCTGGCCCTTACATTATATCCTGCTTTAATTGTGTGTATTAGCAGGACAAGAACACAGGGAAAAGAAAGATAGGTATGACTACAGGATGAATGAGTAAGTTTAGAATTTAGCCAGTGAGGTGAGTGACACAAAAAATAAAGATGACGAAGATGGAAAAGGGGAAAATAAGTGATTTTTCTGTGTGTGTGTGTCTGTGTCCTTATATAGATATTCTTCTACCTTCCTCTGAATAACAGGTAAATTGGATGGTACTGCTGGCACAGTTATGCATTCATTCTTGTTCTGTGACATAGGAAAAGTCAGGTCTCATTTATAAATAGGGGATGGAAGTATGTACACATGAACAATGTGAGTCATACAGAAAGTTTATTGAAGGCAGAAGGCAAGGCTAGGAGTTGAACATAGATCTGCCCATGCTGTCATTTGCTGAATGTGACTGCTGTACAGATATAAGATAAATTTTTAGTGGCCAGGTGTTTTTGAAGCATATAATAATTTGAACTGTGTCCTGTGATAATCTGCATTTGATACCTGAACATTGCTTCTAAATGCAAGTGTTTTCAGAAACTCCTATACAGAAAGGTGACAAAAGATACATGTGAATATGACAGTACATGTTTTTCTATGTTTGCATGAAAATTAGCTCAAGAACATAGAAGAATTCTCTGTGCTTACAAAAGAGCTGATGGTTAAAATCTTTTCCTGTTTATTATTCTTTATTATTCTCCTTGATCTTGGTTTGAATGCCCATGTGGAAAAGTATGAGTTTTGCTGCTTATGTGCTGAAATGCAAGGCCATTCTAAAGATGGAAGAAGAATGGTGCCATTAGTTTCTTTATTTGGTTTTCAGTTTAAGAAACAAAACTAGACTAATTTGGTAAATTAACTTTTTTATCCAAATAATCTGTCCCACTTCTGAAACATAAAAAACTTAGGTGTTTAGAAAAATTTCCTGTAATCCTGTCTTAGAAAGAGGGTTCTTATGCTTGTTTTTAACAATCTTTTTTTAAAAAATAATATTCTGTATTGAGTTGTAAGCAATTAATTTGTTAAAACTTAGCAGCAGTATCCATGTTAGTCATTTTGCATTTTATTTTGCTACTAAATATTCAACCAAACAACTGTGTAGTTAACCGAAGATTACGGTTTTCACTGGTAGTTTACAATGTCTGCAATTAAAAGATGTGTAACAAAATCCCCCTGCTGTGCCTAGGTAACACTGTTTTTACCGCTCTTCAGTGAAGATCAGCAGGATGCAGCCCAAGTATTTCAAGATGTTAATGATTACAATCGGAGGTTCTCAGGACAGCCCAGATCTGTAAGTTTGGGTGGAAAAATTTGGGTGGAAAATTTGGGTGGAAGTCAGTGATTTTAGGGAAGTTTAACGGTATTTTTTGTGATTTTTTTTCCCCTTTACCCCCACCCCCCCCCCCCCCCCCTTTTGATTTTTTCTTTCTTCCTTCGGCCTCT
>WYDI02003739.1:19554-38426 GCA_009867235.2 Psittacus erithacus
CAATGATTGCAGTGAGTGCGTTGTTGAAATGATGCAGGGAGATATGATCTCACACACACTGATCTACCATATCTACTCTGAATGTAAAGGGAAGGTTATAGGAGATTGTATACACTCTGTAAAGATCATTTAACCCACAAAACTATATGCTGTGATCCAAAAGAACTCTCTTATCAATATGGGATAGAGATTAGAACGAATGACCAAAATGGAAGATTAATTTGATCCAGTGATATAATTACCAATCTGAGTCAGTCCAGTTGGGTAACCTTTGGTGTGTGTGATGCCATAGACGTGGGAATATGAGTTGGAGAAAATATTATAGTAAACAAGATAAATACATTTGCCCAGTGGGTGGACAATGTTACATGAGTGAAGACGAACATCTGCAAAGGTCTTCTCATTATTGTGAAGGACCAGGATGGGAATGTGTTTGTTGGAGAACTTGGCAAAATAAGAGAAAAAAAAAGCTGTATAGGATTGGAGGTCCAATTAAGCAGAATGGATGTCGAGAACAAGTGCACGGCAAAAACCTAGCGATTTTTAACCTGGGTAACTGGAAAGCACAAAACCTGCAAGGATATGGAATCAAAATCTATGGAACTGGCAGTGACCCTGGGGCAGTTTTAGACATAAGAATCAAAAACAAAGTGAAAGAATCAATACAACATAAACTATTATTTAACTCATTATATCATGAAATGGAAATGGGAGCCAAGTATGAAATTCCCACAGTTACTAAAAATTTGTTTGCGGACCTTGCTGAAAATATAGTGAAAGCATTAAGAGTAACTAACTGTTATGTGTGTGGAAGAACAAATCAAGGAAAACACTGGCCTTGGAAAGCTTTAGAAAGTAATATAACCCCAGGATCTGGAAGGTAAATAATCAGGATAGAAGGCAACAGTGGATTTTACAAACTAATATAAGAGGGAAAAGCTGTTTCCAACACCTAGCTAAAGAAGAGGAACTAGTAGTAAATTTAATTTGTGAAGGAGGATATATATGGAATAAAACGAGGAAGAACTAGGATAAATAGGGGAACAATATACCAAATGGTTGGCCTGCACCAAAGGGACACTATTGGATTTGTGGAAATTTAGCATTTGCATCTTTACCAAAGAATTGGGTGGGGTCATGTATAGTGGGTACAATTCAATCTAGCTTCTTCCTGTTGCCAATAGGTAAAGGAGACCGACTGGGGGTTCCAGTGTATACCGAATCTAATGAGTTTCGGAGGCATAAGGGACAAATTGGGAATTGGAAAGATAATGAATGGCCTCCAGAAAGAATAATAGCCTATTATGATCCAGCTACATGGGCTGAGGATGGATCTTGGGGCTACCGAACTCCGATATATATATTAAATCGGATTATACGGCTACAAGCAGTAATTGAAACAGTAGTAAACAAAACTAGAGATGCCCTAAGTCTACTAGCAAAACAGAATATGCAAGTGAAAACTGCAATGTACCAAAATCGTTTAGCATTGGACTACCGATTGGCACAGGAAGGGGGAGTTTGTGGAAAGTTCAATCTTACTAATTGTTGTATGCAAATAAACGATGAAGGAAGGGCTATAGATGAACCGGTTAGAGACATGAAGAAAGTAAGTAGCCTATGTTCCAATCAAATCTGTCATTGTCTTGAACCCTTCAAACCCCACACTGGGCACCAAAAAAGGACTGTTTTGGTTTAATCCCAGGTGGTAACTAAGTATCACACAGCTGCTCACTCACTTTCCCTGGTGGTATGGGGAAAATAATTTGAAGAGTAAAAGTGAGAAAATTCATGGGTTGAGGTAAAGACAGTTTAATAGGTAAAGCAAAAGCCATGTACACAAGCAAAGGAGAATGAGGAATTCATTCACTACTCCCCATTGACAAGCAGCTGTTCAGCCATCTCCAGGACAGCACGGCTGCGTCACACATAACAGTTACTTGGGAAGACAAACATCCATCGTCACTCTGAATGTTCCTCCTTCTTCTTCCAGCTTTATATGTTAAGCATGACACCATACGATATGGAATATCCCTTCAGTCAGTTCAGGTCAGCTGTTCCAGCTGTGTCTCCTTCCAGCTTCTCATGCATCCCCCAGCCTACTCACTGGTGGAGTGGTGTGAGAAGCAGAAAAGAGCTTGACTCTGCGTAAGAGCTGACCAGCAGCAACTAAAACATCTTAAATTATCAATGCTATTTTCACCACAAATCCAAAACATAGCCTCACACTAGCTACTATGAAGAAAATTAACTCCATCCCAGCACAGAGGGACAGAGGGAAGCATTGATTATTACCATACTTTCTAGCAGTTGACAGCATGTTCTGTCATTCATTTAGTTAGCTCAACATTTTGAAATATTAAGTGCTCTTCTCTGGCTTTACAGTTATAGTGGTAATAAGGCAATCAACCAATGATCAGTTGGAGCAGATGGACACAGTATCAGCCATACTCTGACAGACAATTATGCCGGTCTAACCTGGTCTCATGCATCTACAGTGACAGAAAGATGATCCCCAAAGACATATGAGCTCAGGCAAGCTGGAGTTCTAAGCAGTCACACCAGTTTCGCACATGTAATGACAATGAATATTCTCCTAGATATTGGGGACTTCGGAGATAAGAGGAGCAAATACTCACTGTCATAACTGTCATATTGCTGACTTTTTCTCCAGTAACTTTTTCAATCACTAACAGAACTCATCTAAGTTTTTAACAACCACAGCTTCTTTTGCAGCCTAAGTATTCATTATACAAAGAAAGATGTCTTCTTTATTTTCTTTTCAGACAGATGCTAGTTTCATTTAGTGCCCCAGATATTAAGAAATCCTCTTCTCTCTCTTCCCCTTTCCTATTCCATTCACATTTTAAAAATCTCTATCATACTCTACCCCCTTATTTTACTTTTTCCAGACTGAAAAGTCTCATTGTCTCATAAAGTCATGTCACAGTTTTGGTCATCTTTTTCTTCCCTGTATTTTTTCCTGTTCCAGTATATCTTTCTCAAGACAGGAGTACTTTCTGTTCACTTATTCTTTTTTTCAACTGCTACCAAGAATTTATGTTTTCATTGAACTACCCATTATAATCCTGAAATCTCTTCCCTGTGTTTTAATGGATAGCTCAGAGCACATTATTATGTGTGTAAATTTTGGACAGTTCATTTTCAAGTGCATGGCATTACTTTTATCTAAACTGAACTTAATACGCCATTTTCTTGAAGAATGTTGGAAGGTCCTTCTGCAGTTTTCAGACAGCACTTGTCTTTATTGCTTCATGAATAAGTAGTCAAAAAAATTTGTTGTCTTGCTCAGTCTCCTTACAGTATCACATACCAACAGCCTAAAAAGGACAGGCCACAACACAGTTCCTGGCCACAGTCTTTCGTGGCTGTACCCTCCCTCCCCTCTGAGAAATTAGCATTTATTTCTACTCCTTATTTGTTCTTTTCTCAACAGTTTTACCTTAATTTGAGGACCTTTACTTGTATGCTGTAACTGCTCAGTGTTTTTAAGAGCCTTTGGTGAGGGTCCCTGAGATACTTTCACCTTTAAAATAATTTTGAAGATCAGAACAGGGAGGGCAAGCAACAAAATGGAAAAAAATTAAAGCACTTATGTACTCTGGGACACTTTTACTGAAGAGGGACATGGCTGCAGCATATCATGACACCTTTTTGCTGCTTATGACTGTCTTTTCTTCCTGCAGACCCTAATATGTAAATCATCCTGGTGCACATCCTGGTCTTCTCAGAAGTAGGATATTGTTGGGGACATAGGAGCTAAATGGGACTTTGCAGTTCAACAACTTGGAAGCTGACTAAGAAGACAAAGAGCTGCCCACAGGATTAGAAGCCACACCTTAGATGGATACACTTAAGTTGTTCCAACCACAGAAACCTCTGGGATAGAAAGAAGGATTTGAGAAGAAAGTGCAATATGTTGGACAAAAGAAAGATTTGCTTTAAAGACTTATATTTTTGCTCTTTCATCCAGGAATCATGGATTCCTTTATTTAGAGTTACAGTGGTCTAGATTCTTGTGGGTGTGTGTGTGTACTGATAGGAATTAACTTTTGAGACTATAAGTTGTCAATGTCCTTCAAAGAACTTCAAGAAAAAGGGAGGAAATCTTCTTCAAGCCACTGCAAGACTTGGGGAAATGTGACAGCCGTGTATACAATTAGACATTTCAATATGATTGGAAAAAATTATAACTGGAGACAGTCTTGAATGAGATATTTGCAATTAAAGTATTCATACACTTAGCAGTCATTTCCTGGAGCGCTGCCTTTGTTTCACAATAGAAGAATGAGAATATTACATTGTTACTTAATTGACACTTTCTAATTTTGCTATACATTATTAGAAGAGACATGAAGCAAGCCCTAATGATTTTCTTGAATTTTACCAGACAAATATATGTAAGGTAATTGATGCTCTTTGATCATGGCTCAGCTTGATCCTTAACTGATTACAATTGAGACTAATTTGCTTTCCTAACTGAATAGCCTTCATTCTCATTAAAACTCTTTCAGTGAATTTTACTGAGCACTTAAAATGGTGCCTTTGAACGCTGCAAACAACCTAACTCGTATTAGTTAGACTTCAAGTCTGAATTAATTTGTTTCATGTCAGTCAGAATAAGTATTTTCCTGCAAGCTCAAGTTTCCAAGTTATTGGAGGTTATTGTTTTGTTTGCTTTTTTTCTTATTTTTGTGTTTCCTGAAGATATTGCAGAAATGAAGTTGTTATTACAGAAACAGCTCCTTTTGGTTTTGTTTGCTTTTTGGGTTTGTTTGTTTGTTTGTTTTACAATCCCTTGCCTTCTGTTGGCTTCAGTTTCTTAAAACCAGCTACTCTTGTGACAACTTGCTTCACTAATTTGTAAATATGGTGACTACTTAGAAACCCCAGCAGTTCAAAGGAGAGCTATATGAATTCACATAACTGTTCCAAGCAAGAAATATATATAAAATTTTTCCAGTTCGAAAAGCTCTACAAAAGCATTTTATATTTATTAACCTATATTTTTTAATCTACTTTTAATAAAGATAACAAAGTAATATATATTATTATAATAGCTACTCTTTAAATACTGCAACTACTACTTTATATTAATAAGCTTTTGTCATCAAATATGCAGGTGTATCCATAAATCAGGTGAAGAAGCAATTAGCTGAAAGTGTAAGGGCTCGGTTTTGTACACCTGAGGGAGTTTGGAAAATGTAGCTATAAATAGTGTTATCATAATGACAGGGAAGACATGGAAACGTTAACTTTTTACTCCCTGTTCAAATAGAGTATTTAAGTATGTGTGAATCTGAGAATTGGTTTGGATGGGCTACTCATATGTCAGGATTAAATGCAGTACAGGGCTGGGACCTGATGAGGGAAGTGACTAACTTTCAGTCAGTGTCTTATTACAGCACCAAAGTTTAGAGGCAAATTGCTGAATGCATTCAGGTGCCTAAAGAGTAGATAAATGGGATATTCAAAAGGTACCACAGGATATATCTGAAAAAGGATACAGGGACAGCCTAAGTGAAACATTAAGATTAATTTATGAACTTAAACCCAAAATTACAAACCTAGAGTCTTACTTACTTAAAATGTTATCCTCACAGTTTCCAAAAACATTTGACACCTATAAGTTAATCAAGAATTCAGCAATGTAATGTAGATTAATTCTGACCAAATGCAGACCTCAATTTTGAGCTGATTATCCTAGATACCCTTAATAGCAATTGCAAAGAAATAGAAACTTTTAGGGCTGTTTCTCTCTCTAAAAGCAACACAGGGTGCCTATTCTGATGTAAATACCAACTAAAATGAAGGAAGATGTTTCATTCAATAATCTAAAAACATTTAAATATACATAAGATGAATCTCATAAGTTACATCAAACTTTTCAGGGAAACCGTACAGTGTTCTTCATGTTAGAAAGTTAGCAGTTTTTCTTCTGCCCACTGTTCTCTCCTGGGATGTTATTTAGAAACAGACAAGCTTTAGAGAATATTTTCAGTAATTCAGACACCCAGAACGAAGACTATCAACAAATTAGGATCAGTGAAGAGAAAGACAAGTGATTTAGCATGCTAGGATGTATAAATGAGAATTATAGCTGAAATCTGTTTTACTGCTGTTAATAAAGAATAACAGCATATTAAAACAATACTTCTTTAAGAAACAAGAACTTCATAAGAATTATAAGGCTAGGCATTTTGGGGACCATTAAGTGCATATGGAAGAGTCAAGCTGTTTTAGGAAACACAGACAAAATAATTGCTGATATGGATCCTAAACTAAAAGTAGAAGACAAGATTCCAATAAAGCTACTACAGGAGCAAGCAGTAAGGGAAGAGAGCCCAGCAATAAGAATAGGAATTTGTAGTTTTTACTCCCAGATTCTTGTTCTGTAAGTTTCAAGACTTCCTTACAGTCAAGATGAAGTGCATCAAAAGTGCACTGGAGACACTTCTGATATCCTGTCCTCCCATTACCTACTGCTGCCTCACTCTTCATTGTAGCTCCATCTCATCCAGCAACAGATTGCTCCAGTGTGGTTCACTCATGTGGTCACAAGTTCTGCAGTAAACCTGCCTCAGTGTGGGTTCCTTTTTCCACAGGGATCCAGGTCCTATCAGAAGCCTGCTCCAGCGCAGACTTCCCACGGTGTCACAGATGCCTTTGGGCACCAATTGCTCTGGTGTGGGGTTCTGCATGGGCTGCAGGAGGATATCTGCTCCACCATGGACCTCCATGAACTACAAAGGCACAGCCTGCCTCACCATGATCTGCACCAGGGCCTGCAGAGGAATCTGCTTTAGTGCCTGGAGCACCTTCTCCCCTTTTTCTTCACTGAGCTTGTTGTCTGCAGAGGCATTTCTCTCATCTAGTCCCACTTCTTTCTTCGGTTGCTGTTGCCGTTGCAGTTGCTGTTGCACAGGGTTTTTTTCATTCCTTCTTTAATATGTTATCTCAGCGGCACTACTGCCATCACTGATGGGCTCAACCTTGGCTAGCTGAGGGTCCTTCTTGGAACCATCTGGCTTTTTTTTTGGTGTTTTGGGGTTTTTTTGTTTGGGTTTTATTTTATGGTGGTTTTTTTTTTTGTATTTCCTTGGCTCTGCTTGTTTTAAGTTCTTCCCACTTCTTCCTGATTTTGTTTCTATGAACATCCACAAACTCACCACAGAATGGTTGTGATTACCATTTTCATGTTTTATGACAATCCTCTGTATAGAAGCCTTGGCTCATGCATTATTCTCTTTCCATCATGGGAACTTATCCAGTAGTTGAGAATTTTGTCACAGGCTAAAATGAGCCATGCCATACGGATACCACCTGCACCCTGTGGAGTTATGTTAAAGAAAGGGCTGCATATTCTGATTATTTATCCGCCAGCATGTAATAAAATTGTGGACTTGAGAATCATTGCATTGATGGGAGTACGTGGGTGGCCTTCTAGACAGGAGTTGAAGAGTCTTCATGTTCTCAGTGTGCCCATCAAAAATAGTAACACTCGACATTTGTGCTGAAATCTCTTTTCTTAAGAACCTTGTGTTATTAATGAACTCAAAATGCCTTCCCAACTATTTTATAACTCTCTCATGACTGAGAGCAATTCTTATTTTTTTTATGAAGCTGTGTAGACTTGAAAAAAGTTGTGTGACTAGAAAAGAAATAAAGCAAAAGAACCTGTAGGAGAAATTCCACTGGCCCTAAAACAGCAATACTGAACATATGAGCCCCTTAAGGTTACTGAAAATCTACACACCAGACTGATTTATACTGATAGAGATCTGTCTCCAGCTACCATAGTAATCAGCATTCAGTCTGTGGCTTGTATAGCAGGAAATGACAGCTCTCTAACAGAAACCAGAGAGAGCAGTAATGCCAGTAATGAGCTCCCATGTTCTGGACTGCACAGTTTCTTAGTCCTTTTCTTTCCTCTGCTTCAGATAAGACAATAGCTATGATCCCAAGGACAGGGAAGGAAAAGATGTGGGGAAAGAAAAGTGCATAATTTGGAGAACAATATAGCAAAATGAGCACAAAGTTTATCTCCATTCCTTTCTCATCCCATAGTGCACTCTATTTTCTCTCTGGTTCAGCTGCATTTTGTAACCACCGTATACAACTTTGGACTGTGTAATTGTTTTCAATATGTCCTTTCTTAACAAGTAGGTGGGGAGTGTGATCTCTGTGTTAAAAATTCCTAACTTTAGGCCAGACACTTCTCCTTCATAAGATTACAGAGACCTTCTATGGAGAAACACTTTCAGGACAGTTAAACCTTAAAGGAAGATGTTAGTTTCCATAAAATTTACCTCAGAATCTACCTAGCAGAATCTGAAATGGTGATCACAAAATCTGATTCTTCTGTCATAATTCAGGCACAATCTACAGCGTATGAGCAGAGTATGCCATTGCCACACGTTACTTTTCCTAGCCCCTTAGTCAAATTCTGATACAACAACAGGATTCACTTATATAAACTGAAGATTTATTTCAGTAAAAATGCCTTTACAATTGCACACAGAAAACATTTCTGAGTAGTTTATGATGTGTCTTTCCACTTAAAATGTTGTCGTATTTTAAATTGGGTATTTACTAAAAAAAAAAGGAAATACCAGAGTTTTTCAGCTTCTTCACGCCTTAGTGGACAATGAGGTCAGCTCCAATATCAGAGATGCCAATGGTAAAACTTTCCTCTAAGTTTACATAGCAAATTTCATTCCATAATTTTCTTTCGCTTTTACACGCCAGATTCTTCAGGAAAGCACAATGGACACAAGGTGGAGCCAAAGACCCTCGAAACAAACTAGGGTTTTTTTTTTGGTTGGTCGGTTTTGATTTTTGGTTTTCTTTTTTAAGTTTTTGAGACAATTAAAGTGGAACCTAGCTATTACTGTCTATAATTTAATTCCAAGGACATTAATATATTTTAACACTGGAAAAAAGTTTTTCAGTCCATATTCTGTTTTTAAAGCACACATCCAAATTTAATAAGATGATTTTTCTTTAAAATTCATAGGCAAAGAAAAATCAAAATTCTCAATGTGTTTTTGGATATTTTTCTGGAAAAAAACCCAAACCAACCTGAAAAAAAACAACCCCCCCTCCTGCTCTGCAACCTTCCTTTATTTTTATTTCATTTGGGTTTTGCCTGATTTAATATTTTATTGTTTGGATTTTCGTTTTATTTTATGTCCCATATCATATTTAATTATGATATGTGGAAGAAAAGGGAATTATGGCCTAGATTAGTTTGATTTGTTTTTGTCCACACTAAGACAGTTTGGAAAGCCATGAGTAAAGTGAGAGAGAAATTAAAGCTCCTTTCATTCTAATGTGAAATGATTAATCTTTAATCCTTTGAATTGGGTTGATAAGGGTTGTCATTACCTCATGGAGTAAGCATATTTTATATCAGCTCCTCTATGGCTTCTACAGCATGGCTCACATCAAACTGTATTTCATGTCCTCTGAAACTTGAGAATATTTATTTTCCCTTCTTTTCCTGACAGTACATTTGAAGGCTCAGATGCCTGATATTATTTCACAGCTGTCATCATCTTCTAGTTCCACCCACATATGCATGCTTTCATAAAACAAATAAAAGGGACTTAGGAAATTAGGGTCACACTCCTACTCATGTTAATAGCTCCAGAATTTAGTTGAAAAAAAAGACTGAGACTTCAAAATTAGCCATGCTAGAACTGAAACTGATGAATTACATATCTGGATTGTCTGTATTTTCCTTTTAGTTTTACAACAAAAATATTTGAATGTTTATGCAAAAAGAACTTTACAAGACCTGATGTCTTCCTTGAGCTACTGTCTCAGTTAACACTTATGCTGCTGGAGGGTCACACCATGCTGCTGTTGAAAGGAGAGGTAGAAATATCTCAAAGCACACAAAACCAGACTTACTTACTTACTTAATGGCAAAAACATTATTACATTATTGTATTACATCTCAACATCATTAGTAACTATATTTAGTTGTTGAGATTTAAATGGCCCATATTAAAAATGCTGACTTGAAAATTATTTGTATATTTAACTATACAGAAATACTGACATTCACATAAATTCAGTGTAAAAACAGTTGCGAATGAAATATTTACTGTTCTTTGCTCTGAGCTAAAAAAAAGAAAGAAAAAAGAAAAAAGGAAACAAACAACAAAAAAAAAAGGAAGTACCTCCAGGGCTGACAGTGTCACAGAATGGAATAGGGCATACTTTCTTCCCTGTAAGTGCTCTCACATGCTTGCAGTGATGAATGAAAGTGTGTCTTATCTCTTAGCTGCTTAAGAAAAACCACATATAAGCAACAAGCACTTTCAAAACTATACAAAAAAATGCTTGTTTCATGCTACTGCTTCTCTATTTTTCCATTAACAGTCCAATTCCCATATAATCAGCTTTCAGATAAAAAATAAAAAAAAGAAAAAGAAAAAGGAAAATAAAATCTTTAGGAGTTTGACTGGGTTTTTTATCTTAAAGATCGTTATATTCAAATAAAAGACCTAGCTCAGTACAGTAATGTGAAACTAATAGTGAAAGTGATAGAAGACACAGGAAATTTACATTTTTCCCTTACTGTTTCTGGTCTGTTTGCTTTTAATTTTTATCTCCTGGAAATGGAACTCTCTGACTGCTGCAGCTTAGGTTTAGATCTGGGCAGCAGCCCTAAACATAAAAGAGAATATGCTGAAATATAACCAGCTTAAATATCCTGAGCTGGAACACTGAATTTCCGGCCTGCAAACTGCCAGCCAGTTGTTTTCAAAGCCATTCTTTAAGGGGGGTGGGGAGAAACATGAAAGCTGTGTACTTGAAGGAAGAAAAACACACAAAATGTTGTGGCAGATTGTTACAGTGAAAATAAATCTGACTTCTCAGCCACATTCAAAGTCAAGCTGCCTCAAAATTCTGACAGGATTCATACAACCCAAGAGCTGTATTAAGCACAAGAGCATAAAGTAGTTCAAGTACTACAGTCAAGTGAAATCATTGCACTCAGTATCTACTTCAGCTCTGTAAGTGAAGCAAAAGACAACATATCACTACAAATTAACATCTGACTGTGCTTTACAAAGTGAAAAGAAAATTAACACAAATAATAAAGCATTTACTGTCAAATTAATTGACAAAACTACTAAACAAAGAATAATCATCTCAAAACCAGATTTTACAGGGTTAGAATCAAAGGAAAGGAAAAAAAAATACGTAGAATAAATCCAAATTGCTTTTTTTCCATATACTTAGGGCAACTGAGAACTGCTGACCTGTTAACCCTCACCTCTGTGCCTGGGAAAATCATGGAACAAACCCTCCTAGAAGTTACTCTTGGAAACATGGAGGACACAGAGGTGACTCAAGACAGCCAGCATGGCTTCACCAAAGACTTGTCCTGCTTCACCAGCTTAATGGCTTTCTATGATGTAGTTACTACATCAGTGGACAAGGGAAGAGCTATGTATCCCATCTATCTGGACTTCAGTTAGGCCTTTGGCACAGTCCCCCACAACATCCTCCTCTCTAAATTAGACAGATGGATTTGATAGATGGACTAATCCATGGATGAGGAACTGGCTGGATGTTTGCATCCACAGAGTCAAAGTCCAGATGGAGATCAGTCATGAGTGGTGTCCCTCAGTATTTGGACCAGTACTGTTTCATATTTTCATCAGTGTATAAACAGTAGGATTGAGTACATTCTCAGTGAATTTGCAGATGACATCAAGCCAAGTGGTACGGTTGACGCACCTGAGGGATGGCATGCCATCCAGAGGGACCTGGACAAGCTCAAGAAGTGGGCTTATGTGAACCCCGTGAGGTTCAATAAGGCCAAGTGCAAGGTCCTGCACCTGGGCCGGGTCAACCCCTGGCATCAGTAAAGGGAGATAAAGGGATTGAGAGCAGCCCTGTGGAGAAGGACTTAGGGGTACTGGTGGATGAAAAACTGAGAAACTGAGCTGGCAATGTGTGCCTGTAGCCCAGAAAGCCAAGTATATCCTGGGCAGCATCAAAAGAAATATGACTAGCAGGCTGCCCCTCTTTCCTGCTCTGGTAAGACCCCACTTGTAGTACTGTATCCTGCTGGGGAGTTCTCAGTATAGGAAAGACACGAACCTGTCGGAGCAAGTCCAGAGGAGGGTCACAGAAATGATCAGAGGCATGGAGTACCCCTCCTATGATGAAAGGCTGAGAGAATTGGTTGATTCAGCCTGGAGAAAAGAAGGCTTTGAGGGCCTTTTCTAGCAGCTTTCCAGTGCTTAAAGGGGGCTTATAAGAAAGACAGGGACAAACTTAATTAGGGTCTGCAGTAATAGGGTGAGGGAAAATGGTTTTAAACTGAAAGAAAGTAGTTTTAGACCATATGTAAGGAAGAAATGTTTTATGACAAGTCTGGTGAAACACTGGAACAGGTTGCCCAGAGGGGTGATAGATGCTCCATCTCTGAAACATTCAAGGCCAGGCTGGACAGTGCTTTGAAAAACCTGATCTAGTTGAAGATGTCTCTGGTCATTACAGGGGTGTTGTCCTAGATAACCTTTAAAGGTCCCTTCCAACCCAAACCATTCTATGAATCTGTGAACTGCTGTCATATAAATATGAAGTATATCTCATGATGTCTTTTTTTCATGTATTATTCTAAGTGTGCTCCCAAAATATAGGTGCCTATGTAAAATAATTTTGGCTACACTATGTCATGGTGTGATTGAACTCCACTTTGTCTGAAGTTTGCCAAGTTGTACTCACCACACCCATTGTTCCATCCATAGCCAGCAATAGGAAAGCTCTAATTTTTTTAAGGAAGTTCTCAGGAAACCGATGGTCCTTAGGATGCTGTGTAACTAAGCAGGTTTTTAGGTTTACTTGCACTTCCTAAATTCTGCAGGAAAAGTAGTAAGGGTTCACAGCGAATGTAATTTATTTATACTAGAATGAACCAGAGAGGAAAAAGAAATTACTTTAATCTTTAATCTTTTTTTTTTTTTTTTTTGTAAGTATCTTATTAAAGATTCAAATAAAAATATCTATTTGGAAAGAAAACTAAATGCATACTAAAATATATATATATACATACAGGAAAAATCATCTCTAATCATAAAATAAATAGTGATATATTTCATGTAAAAATAATATTCATTTGGGAAGTGATAAAAAGATATTCTATGTTTTGAAACAGTTTAATGAATTTTTTAACCACTTCATCTAATCAAAACTTATCTTATTTTCATAAATATTTTAACTATTTCAGAGGTTTTTATCACAAATTTTGCCCAGTTCTAATAGGAATTGCTGAGTATTCTCATATTTTTCTGCTAGCTTCAATAAATATAGAAGAAAGGCTTTCTTGAAAAATAATGTGGATTTCAGTTTTCTCCCTCAATAATTTTGCTTGAATAAGAACCAAGCAAAACTGGGTACGAATGCAAAATTCTCTTCATTAACTGGACTGTAAGACATATCTGCTTATCAGCTCTGAAGACACTATTAACACAACCTTCTTAAAAATATTGATTGCCCAGTAAATACAAAACTATGAAGCTTTTAGGCCCATAAGCAAAATCATAGCTGACTATAGCTATAAAGCCTAATTCCAGAGAGAGATCAGAAATGTTTGAAACACCTTATATAGTAAAGGAAATATTTTTAGCTTAAGAATGTTATCTTAGTATCATAGAATAGTTAGGGTTGGAAAGGACCTTAAGATCATCTAGTTCCAACTCCCTGCCATAAGCAGGGTCATCTCCCACTAGACCATGTTGTCCAAGGGTCTGTCCAACCTGGCCTTGAACACTGCCAGGGATGGAGCATTCACAACTTCCTTGGGCAACCTGTTCCAGTGCCTCATCACCCTCACAGTAAAGACCTTCTTCCTTATATCTAACCTGAACTTCCCCTGTTTAAGTTTGAACTCATTATATCTTCTCCTATCACTACAGTACCTGATGAAGTGTCCCTCTGATATCCCTTTTGATGAAATATGTAACCTTGACAGTTAGGGAGCTAGAAGTCAGATAATCAAAACTCCTGCTTTGAAGATGAATCAGGTCCAGTTTCTGAGAGTAGTGATTCAGGCTTTGTAACCAACAGTTTCAAAGATGACCCCTAAACATCCTCATCAGGCTTCCAGTCCTTCTTGCCCCTGCAGGTATTCAGCTGTGCAATTCCTTGCTGAATTGTACAGTTCCTTTTTCTGAAACTGGGAAAAAGTCAAAATAAAAAAAAATAAGGGACCCCCCACACACACACATTTCCCAAAAAGTAAATTACAGTGAATAAACTTCAGCTTCTATTACACAAATGTTCCCTCTATCA
The DNA here is from genome assembly GCA_009867235.2 of Psittacus erithacus. Taxonomy (NCBI): domain Eukaryota; kingdom Metazoa; phylum Chordata; class Aves; order Psittaciformes; family Psittacidae; genus Psittacus; species Psittacus erithacus. The sequence continues at coordinate 33,895 of WYDI02003739.1, forward strand.
AAAAGAGTAGAACATAAAGACTTTGAGACCTGTATGCAGAAATGTGTCTATAGTCATATCTGCAAAAATACATGTGGAAACCTCACCAACTTGAATCTTGACCAAATAGCCTTAGAATTTAAACTTACAGAACACATTTATTTGAAACATGACTTATGTCTGTGGAATCTCATCTGGGAGGACCCCAACCTTTTAATTATTTATCATGAATGAGCCGGGAAAAATATATCAGTCTTTCTTAGCTGAAATCTATTTAGCAATGATGCCTGCCTGATTCAATTTAGTTGGGCAAAAGAGGGTACTATAAATATTCTGAAGTTCTTGATCTCCTTATGTCTTACAGGAAGGAATTACAAAGGCTGTTAACACTTCCATGAAAATATCTTAATGCATTATGCATTTCAAAAATTGCCTTTTTTTTTTTCAGTTAAAATTCTGGGTTTATATTTCAAGATAAAAAGTAAGTTCTTGTGCTCATTCACTGTGATTGGCCAATTCCTTAATATTGCTTATTGTTGATTTGTCAGATCTGATTGGCCTTTTGACTGGGACAGTTGATGCAACTACCTGTGCTCTGGAGTCCTTGGCCACTGCTTCCAGGGCTCTGTAATCCTTCTTGGTAGTCCTTGCACTGCTCCTGGCTGTATGTGAAAGAACAGCAGTGGATCATAATCAGTGGGCCATATGAGGCTCAGTAGTCTCACATATATACATATATACGCATATAGTAATAGGACAAGGGGTAATGGGTTCAAACTAGAACAGGGGAAGTTCAGGTTAGATATAAGGAAGAAGTTCTATACTGTGAGGGTGATGAGGCACTGGAACAGGTTGCCTAAGGAAGCTGTGAATGCTCCATCCCTGGCAGTGTTCAAGGCCAGGTTGGACAGAGCCTTGGGCAACATGGTCTAGTGGGACATCCTTTCCAACAGTAACTATTCTATGATTCTATGCACATATATACATATGTCCGTTTATGCATATATATATGTGTGTATGTGTGTGTGTGTATATATATGCACAAAAAAAGTAGGGAATCCTATTTAGAATTACACAGCCAATATTCAACACACATCCAGTACATTCAAGAAAATACTGAAAGACCTGCAGCCTTTAATACCAAAAAAAAACCAACCAAAAAACTCAAACATATTCTAGAAGGTATGTTTGATATAGTGCTATTGTATAAAAAGATTCTTCTTTCTCATGAAATAGTGGGTCAAATACTGTTTTGGATTCTTCAGTAGTAGCAAACTGATCATATTTCTAATAACTGCTAGACACATCCTCATATGATGACTTGTAATCCATGCATTGTTGCCATTGTCATGGATAACTAGGTACTCTGAAGCAGCAGTTCACAATGCAGTCTGACAAAAACAGCACAGGAGGCATGAAAGAGTAACATTACTGAGTAAACTGCAAATTCTATTAATCTCCTTTCAATGAACCTAACAGAGAATACAGTTAGAATAAATGACTACATGTTTGTGAGATTTATGATTAAGCCCATCCCTGGCAAGTGCTGTCTTGTCAGGCTGCTTATAAGTTATGACAAATTAGAAACAACATCTGCAAAAAACTCTTATAATGCAGTATAATTGGTCACATTTGGTAAAGGAACATATCCTTATCTCAAGTACACCGTAATGTGTCAATGCAACAATAACTTCCAAATCTATATTTTTAATTGAGTTACATGGATTATATTTTACCTTTCATAGCAATAGATGAGTTTTCATTTAAAAGAATGACACTTAACAAAATGTGAAAAGAAATGTACTGACTGTTGCTTTTAGAAACTTTATTGCATTTTATGTATTTCTTGCAGAAAAAATTTGGGAGTTAAGTGGACCAGTGAAATGCTGGAAACATTTTTAAGTGCTTAAATATATTTATAACTTTTGTGGAAGAAAACCAAAATATTTTATAAAACAATAATAAACATCTTTATGCTGAGAGACATCACAATTACTTTATATTTTGCTAACATAGAATCATAGACTAATTAGAGTTGGAAAGGACCTTAAGATCATCTGGTTCCAACCTCCCTGCCATGGGCAGGGACATTTCACACTAAGCCATGTCACCCAAGGCTCTGTCTAATCTGGCCTTGAACATCACCAGGGATGGAGCATTTACAGCTTCCTTGGGCAATCCATTCCAGTGCCTCACCACCCTTGCAGTAAAGAACTTCTTCCTTATATCTAATCTAAACTTCCCCTTCTTAAGTTTTAGCCCATTACCCCTTGTCCTATCACTACAGTCCCTGAAGAAGTCCCTAATGAACATGATAACGCTAGATTGAATTTTATTCATAGGAGCTTAAGGAGGTTAGACATCTAATTGCCATTAAAATTCATAATAAATTAACATTTGCTTGTTTGAAACTCAGAGCTAGTGTGCGTGTGTAAATATCAGAAAACTATATAGATATATGTAAGTGCGTGTACCTTCCAGTATCTTTTGTGCTTGTAATACAATTGGAAATGGGATGAATAGTAGGGAATATGTTACCAGCTATTCCACCAACATCCTCAGCTGAAAAGAATTTCTATGATAACTCTGCTTGCTGAGGGACTGTAGTGGAATATTCTAATACTGTTCTACAACCACCAGTTTTTGTTGATATTTGCTATTATCACTGATAAGAGGATGCAGACTTCCCTCTGTTGTACTTTTTACAACCCTACTAAGTTCATCAATGGCTCTAATTGTTTTCATTTTAACCTTTTCTACTTGTATTCACTTTTTCCCCAAATGATATTTTATTTTCTTGTTCTCTGACTTGCCCATCTCCCATAGAGTCTTAGAGTCTTGCCATAACGTCCTAGAAAGGACTTCATGTTTAGTTGACAGTCTAAATAAATCTTCATTGAGGATAAAAGAAGTAAATTAAAGTTGGTTTCATATATGTGTGTGGGCAAACTGAATTATCTGTAACTTATGACTGGATGCTGTTGCTCTTGGAGATTTGGAAAACTTCATGGATCCGAAGGGCTGTATCAGCAGTCAGTCTACAATAATCACAGATTCTATAGCTTTTACTATCAGAACTCTATTGTCTTCTTTGAACACTAATAGAGTAAATTTGCTTCACTGCTACTGTATAGTTCATCCTAGAATGTGAATGTAAGTCTGTGTAAATGACCAGTGAAGCAATCTTCCAGGATGAAACACTGCAGCTCATCAAGGAACATGAGGGGAGTAGAATGAGAAATTAAGTCAAAGAATTACAGTTTTCCATAAGGGACACACACATGGTGACGGAATGATGAGTTAATGACTCACCATTTGTTGTTTTCCTTCAAGGTTTCTTACGTCTTGATAAACCTGTCTTTTACACTTGGCAGTGAATGATGCCAGAGTAGCCAGTCCAATATGCATAGGTAGAATAAAAGGACCATACTTGTTTTTTATTTAGGGTTATTAAAATAAGCCAGGGCTGAATAAGTTGAACATGCCACTGGTGATCCCATCAAGTAGTACCAACAAATATTTAAAAAAAAATTTTGGTGGACTGTATAAAGTCCATAAATAATCAAAATGAAGAAAATTTCAGAAGATGTGACAAGCTGGATCATGTAGCTCTTATACTATGATAGTTGCCTGCTGGAACGCTTGCAGACAGACCAGTGTGAACAAGAACTGTGTGAGAGTCATAAAAAGAAATTCTGCATCCCTGAACTGCCCTTATATGCCAAAGATTTCATCAATATTTACACTCCTTTCTGAGCTGCCATTTACACTCCTGACTTCCTCAGTTTGTTCTTTTCACAGTAGAGTGAAAAGAGTAAAGAGATGAAAGGATAAAAGTTCTGCTTAGAGAAATCATACAACTTGGGGGCAGAAAGATCTTCACATACACACTCTACACTCTGCAACCAAGTAAGCAACAGTCAGAATCAAACTATCAGTACTGGCACCCTTACTCAAGTATCAGTATGAAATAATGTCACTGGCTTCAGTGTGCTCCCTCCATATTTACACTGGTGTCACTGGGAGGAGAAAGGAGCAAAACTTTAGTTGCTGAAATTGGGCAGTTTTCTTGTTTTAAGGCCTTTTTTTTATTAAATTGTCTCTTGATAGGTCTGTGCTGTCCTAAAACATGATTCCAGTGAACCTTGTGTTATTCACCCATTTCTAACAAATGTCATTTTAACAATTTTAATAGCACTATTTTCCTTATATTTAGATAGAATTTTCCACATCTATGTTGTGTCCATTGTCTCATGTTCTTCTGTTGAGAAATAGTGAAAATTGTCCATCTCTTTCTTTTTTTTTGTTTCCTTCCATCAGATGTTTATACACATTGCTAAGATCACCCTGAGCATGCCATTTTCCAGGCTGAACAGTCCAAGCTTTCTTTGTCTCTCCCTGTATGACAGATGCTCCAGTTCTGTAATAATCTTTATTCCCTTTCAGTGTACTTGCTCCAGTAGCGTATTTTTTTATAACTCTGTCATGGGTTCAGCAGTAGCAGTCATTTTTTCTCCTTCTTAGTGGCTGGTGCAGCACTGTGTTTCTAACTT
>WYDI02003739.1:48077-69414 GCA_009867235.2 Psittacus erithacus
GAGGACACCAGAACTGCACACAATACTCCAAGTGAGGTCTCCCAAGAGCAGAGTAGAGGGGCAGGATCACCTCCTTCTACCTGCTGGTCACACTCCTTTGGATGCAGCTCAGGATACGGTTGGCTTTCTCAGCTGCGAGCGCACACTGAAGTCAGCTCATGTTAAGTTTCTCATCGACCAACACCCCCAAGTCCTTCCCCACAGGGCTGCTCTGAATCTCTTCTCTGCCCAACCTGTAGCTGTGTGTGGAATTGCTTCGACCCAGGTGTAGGACCTTGCACTTGGCGTGGTTAAAATTTATGTGATTGGCATCTGCCCACCTCACAAGCGTGTCAAGATCCCTCTAGACGGCATTCTTTCCCTCCAGTGTGTCAATGAAAAACACAGCTTGCAAATAGCACTGCACTTCTTTAGAGGATTGTAAATTTAAAGTGATCAGCTTCATAAAAGACCCTGTTCCAGTGTCACATCACTAGCATCTACAACTCTCTCTATATCTGACAAGTTTCATTGTAAAGGCAGCTGAGTAAAATTTCTGTGGGTATTCTTTGGTTTTCAATACTATTGGAAAAATAATCTGAGGGATGGGAGGGCACTTCTAATTCACTGCCAATATGAATTAATCACAATTTTATAAGCATTTGCTCCTGTTTACATAAGGCAATACAGTTATTCAACTTCGTAACACAGCCAGTGAATTTTGATGAGAAGACCTAATGACTCTGAGTGTTTTAACAAAACTCCCATGTTAACTTGCCAAGATTTACTTTCCCACTAAGCAGGAAGACAATGTGCAGTGATAACCTAATTACAGTGGCAAACTAGAAGGAAACACATTTCAACAATGATAGAAAAGGAGAAGAAAAACATCCAAAGAGAACAGAAAAAAAAAACCTCAGACTGAGGATTCAACAGACTCATTGTTGGCTTTATTTGTATTGGATCAAAGCCAATAAAATTTCAAGCTTACGGAAACAAAAACAAGAAGTGGTTTCAGCCAGGAATATCAGAAAATGATGGTCTCAGACAGCTTTTTGCTGTAGAATTCTGACCATTTTTTCCCCACCTTTTGTCACTGACCTTCAGCTCTCTTCCATGTCCTTTTTCATAATCTTCCTTTCAAATACTTTACAGAAGTTACCATGTTTACCTCCATATTTCTTCTCCTTTTTTCCCTTCTCAAAAGCACCACCATCACACAATAACTCCCCCCAGAAGAATTAATATTGGATTTTTTATTTTTTAAAGCAATAGAAACTGAGCAACCTCCTCCATGCACAGTAGGGATCAAGAGGGAAAATGATGGTGTTACCATGACTCTAACAATCAATATACTTGTTCTGCTGCATATTATTTCCCTTTCTCAGACAAATTTTTGTCTTGTCTATGCAATTGTTGCTTTTATAGAGGCATTATCATTATTTCTACAGAGCCTCACATCAAAAAAGGGAAGGATGAGGTGAAGAATTACAATAATAATTCACAACTATACATTGAATTGAAATATAAGGATAATGATGGTGAAAAAGAAGAAGATAAAGCTCATGTTCTAAGATGGCTGAAGGTAAGTATAAATGGACATGACAAAATTGCTAGTCTTGTGTAATGCAATGACTTGAAAATGACTGACTTCAGGCAGAAAAACAATATTGGTATTGTAGTCAACACAAAAAAACCCTGAAGAGAGAAGAACATAAAACCAGAATTATGTTTCTCAGTCATTACCTTTCATAATGTGTGTGTTTAATTAAAATGTAACACATCTAATATAAAAAAGGAAGTGGGAGAATACTTCATGGGAAAATCACTCTTTTCTCCTACACAGGAATGTTTTACTCAGAAATGCTTGGAAAGAGTAAAGAAGTAATCAGATAAAGCAGGAGTTTAAGAAAATATGGGTCAAGAGAAATATGAGCATAATGCTTTCACTTTTTTGAATGGTCCATAGGGTTTTCATGATGGAAATGTCCCAAAAGCTTACTTTAAAAACTGACTGCATTAAAAGCAGAAGTATTTCACACACTGGCATTCCTGCTCATCTCTGAAATACCATGAATGGCAAAACCATCATAAAATCACTGACAACTCATTCTAAGTTAAATTTTCTTTAGTAATAATTTCTACTTTTGACCTTAATCCAGATCTTGGATATAGGAAATAAATACAAGAACTTTGCAACCTCTCCAGCAACCTGTTCCAGTATTTAACCATTCTTACAGTAAAAACATGTTTTCTGATGTTCGGATAGAATTTCCAGTGTTTCAACTTGCAATCCTTCCTCTTGTGCCATCTCTGGGCACTACAGAGAAGACACAAGGTAACAGCATGGTTTGGGAGTTGCTGACTCTTCTAGAGCCACAGACTGTCAGTCAGGAGCTATATTCCCTTAGCATTCACTAAATTTTAAACTCCTTAGGAGAGAACAGCTCTTGGTATTCACTCAGTTCCCTTTGCAAGAGATGGGGTTTATGGGTTCACAGTTGCAGCTGAGTTTTCTTACACAAAGAAGCTCTCTTACACAGAGTACAAGCTGGCATCTTACTTCTGTAAGATAGAGACTGCGAGCCTATGCTGAATTCAGAACTCTAACATTCAGTTTTATAAATACACAGTCTTTCTTTCTCTCCTTGTAATATCAAAGTAGGGCTACCTTGAGAATCATCTGGCATAAAGAAAGCTCTTTTGCTAATCTGAATAAGCTTGAATTCAACAAGTTTGGAAAGCAGTGCAAAACAAAGAAGATGATGTGGAATGGACATCATCATAGGTTTCATAGCTAATGAATACCTACAGTCCAAGGCACAACTTTTATGGCCTGCTTGGAAATTGATGTTGTCCCATCTTCATTCTACTGCTACTCTCCCTATTTACATTATTTCAGATATGCTCATCATGCTTACTAAATGCAATATAGACATTGCCTGTGATGCATTTATTAAACAATATGATGCTAAAACAGACTATATTGGGCAGTGTTTCAATTTTTCACATCCTTCCAAGCTGGAAAACCAGTAAAGCACTTACCTTGGGGAAAAAAAAAAAAAACAAAAAAACCCGATTTATAAAATTTCAGTTGAGATTCCAAACACATAGGATTCAGAAATGTGGTATGCACAGTCTGTGATGAGTTTGTGGACCACCCGGTGGATGAAGAACTGTCTGGATGGCTGCACACAAAGAGTTGTGGTCAATGGCTCAATGTCCAGTTAGAGACCAGTAACGAGTGGTGTCCCTCAGGGATCGATGCTGGGACCAATCATGTTCAACAGCTTTGTCGGTGACATGGACAGTGGGATTGAGTGTGCCCTCAGCAAGTTTGCCGATGACACTGAGCTGTGTGGTTCGGTTGATACGCTGGAGGGAAGGAATGCCATCCAGAGGGACCTTGACATGCTTGTGAGGTGGGCAGATGCCAACCTTATGAAGTTTAACCATGCCAAGTGCAAGGTCCTACACCTGGGTTGGAGCAATCCCAGGCACAGCTACAGGTTGGGCAAAGAAGAGATTCAGAGCAGCCCTGTGGAGAAGGACTTGGGGGTGTTGGTCGATGAGAAACTTAACAGGAGTTGGCAGTGTGCACTCGCAGCCCAGAAAGCTAACTGTATCCTGAGTTGCATCCAAAGGAGTATGACCAGCAGGTAGAAGGAGGTGATACTGCCCCTCTGCTCTCGTGAGACCTCACTTGGAGAACTGTGTACAGTTCTGGTGTCCTCAGTATAAGAAGGACATGGAACTGTTGGAACAAGTCCAGAGGAGGGCCATGAGGATGATCAGGGATGATTGAAAAAATACAACCCACCCCTGCATCTTAAAAAATAAAAACAAAGCCAAAAAAGCAAGGAGGAGGATCCAAGTAACTGTAAGCCAGTTGGTTTAATCATGGTCCTCAGAAAGATTACTGGAAAAATTTACAGACAGAAGTACCTCAGCAGAGGAACAGTCACAGTGTCACATACCACATGAAATGAGCTTGAGGACTGTATTCAGGATCGTATGTAAAGCTTGCTAATCTCAGTAAATCTAAGAGTCTGGAAAACTAATCTGAGGATCTTAAAATAAGACCTGGAGTTACATCCATTCTGTTTAGGGAAATGAAACTCAAACAGAAAAACAGCTCCTCCCCTTGTTTCTGATCTGAGTTTCCCCACCTGGAAACCTGATGGATTGTTCATCATCAGACCATAGTAAAAATCAACACATGAGCAATGAAGTTTAGATTCAAATCCAAGCTGACATCACAGTACAGATATAATCATGAGTTAAGACATTTCCTTGCTCTTCACTCAAAAATTCTCCAGATCTCTTGTTATATGCCATTACTTGGATCTGTGCCACAGATGCGCATACCCATCATGGGTTGAATCCCACAGTGACAAAGTTAATGGCTGCCTAACTAGTCCACATCAAATTTCCTGCTTCTGACATTCTTTGGACAACCTGAAGAGTCTAATGAAATGTTAATCCTCAGCATTATTCCTAGCACAAACAGATTTTGAACTGTGTCAAGACAATCATACGATGGACACAGTTTTCACCATGTACAAGGCACTGCTTCTTTACATAGATTTCAGTTGACTTGACATCTTATTTCCTTCACGCTTTGAAAGATTTGTACTGACTATCTGAACTCCTGGGCTGTTTTTAGCCCAGTAGGTCAGAGTAGTATGGGTTAATTGAATCCTCTGGAAAATTATACAGGTTGCAAACCCCAGTGTTTTTCTTCTATGAGTAATACAAAAAGAAAGCTTATGCATAGTAACTAAAAAGATGCAAGTTTATTATTTGAAAAAAGTTACAAAACAGTGTCATGTATGTAAACAAAATTTCAAATACTTGCTATTGCTACTGCTGATTTAGCCATCCAAATCTTACAGTTATCTATGTGAGTCTGTTCCTGTATTGGTTTTGCTAAAGTGAAGGTTATCACCTGCTACGTTTTCTTGAATGGAATGGGGATTGTCTTGTACTCCCAGGGGGAAAGAAAATTCTTGTTTTGTGTGCAGTTTCCTTAAGCATCAGGATAATTTGTTTCCTTGTGGTCACATAAAAAGGTTTTCTGAGAAAATGTTTGGAATTCTCTTCAGTTTTGAGCACAGTACTATTGATCTCTCAGATCCATCTTAAACATGTTATGTAGAGTTGTGCTCAAACAAGCTTGTTCACAATTAATTTCTGAAGTACAGTGGGGACAAGACTGTTAAAAATCAAGAATCATCTGTCAAAGCCCTTAAAGTTCATCTTTGTATCCTGCAGGAAGTAATACTATGCCTTGTCTCAACTTCAGAACCAATAATACCACCATTTATATGATTTACTTTCTTTTTTTCATCTATTATGTTACAGCATTATGAAAGTGGTAGCATACACATAATCTGTTGATGTAACTCAAGAAAGAGAAGAACAAGATTTCAGTTACCTCTGAGTCCAGTGATGGCTTTGTCAAGAAATAATGGATCCATGAACCTATCTTAATTAGATACTTCCTAATGTCATTCTACTGCAAAAACACTAAACGAGCTTTCTGGCATTATCTGTGGTATAAAGGGCTAGATTTGTTATTCAGCAGTTCCACCAGGCTTCAGGCCTGCTAATTCAAAGCTACATTTCACAGTGAAGCTCAGATTAGCCTGTATGAGGAGAAAAAGAATTAATAAAATGTGACAAATAAATTAGTGTGACGGTTTTAAAATGTTGCTCTATTTTCCTTTATTCCCTCAAGGAAGAGAAAATGATTCTCTACAAGATTTGGGCTATAAAAATATATTTCCTATGCAATACAATAGTAGCTAACAAGAGTTTTTCAATTCAGGAACAATGCCTTTTCTATATGTATTACAAAAAAAATTAGTCTATGACATTGGCTTTGCTAAGAGAACTTCTAAGTGCTTGGTCATAAGAGGCTTGCCTAACTCCAGGAGCGAAATCCTGACCCTGGGAACACTGCATGTGACCAGTACTGCTGCTTACTATCACTTTCTCCATTAATACTTTAGGCTGTCTAGCCTTTATGTGAAATCAGAAAGTTTAAACTTTGATTCCTCATCTCCCACATCAAGCATCTGAAGAAAGATGAACCGCAATCATATATTGAAATATACTCCTAATCCAGCACGCGAAACTCTAGATGCAGACTGGTACGGAGAGGGGGTGTCCCTCCATGCTGGCTTGTTTTTCTCCAGCGTACGCAGGGAGGAATAAAATCTCACTTGCCCTTTCCCCTGCGGAGATCCTGTGGAGGTAAAGTAATGCATCACAAAAGCCATTGCAAGGAGAGTGAGGAGTTAAGGTCATTGCTTCTTTTTAAACCTGGCTGCTCTCATGTGTTATGGACAGAGGGGACAGAGAGGAACAGAGTTTTTCTGTCAGACATAGAGCTGTTTCTTTGAGCTGCCGTATCACCATGTCAGTCAGTTTCTCTGTCAAACTACATGCTGCATCTTCACCCCTGCGTCAAGGTTTGGAGACAGCTGTTTTCTGGAAGGAATGTTGCCCCCAGAGAAACTTCTTTTAGCCTATTACAAGGTTTTACTCCAGGTTCTACTAAGGAGCATAAAAGTGTGAGTGAGAATTTAACCCTTTAATATATAATCACAAGTTTAAGACATAGTCTTACCTCAGGCATATAATAACAAGCATTTTGACTGTAACAGGCTTGCTTCAACTCAATTCAGAAACCTTGAACTCAGTTCAATAATCGTGAGGGGTTTTTTTTACATTTTATTTACATTTACATTTACATTTATGCTTAGTGGAAGCACTGTTTCTTAGTTAGACCTGGAACAGACAAGGAGTTCTGCAATTAGTCTAACAGCACTTCCAGCTTATCACTGAAAATCAGATAGTGCTTCTGCCTGTTGGGTATCATGGTAAAAAACTGGAATGTAGGCAAAGAGGAAATATCTGCTTTCTTTCATCAATTAACATACCTTGTTACCTGAAATAGAGGTATATAACTCAGTATTTCACACTTCTCAGCTAAAGAAAATTTTACACTAGTATTATGATGCATGGCTTACATATATCAGCTCACTTTTTACAGTTTGGTTTGAGGTTTTTTTACACTCTTTTTACAAACAAAACAGGAATACAATTAATAATCTAGTTGTTTTACCTGTGCTGAAAATTCAGGGAAGTGGTGCTTCCACTGATCTGAAAGAAACACAAATGCCCAACTTTAAATGACTCAGTAACAGTCGTTAATTTGACAGAATGGAACATCTACAATTGCTGGCATTTTTTAACAACCTCACATCTTTCATGAGTATTTTTGGGCTTATACACTGCATTTGAAAAGAAAACTAGGATTTAATACAGCTTTTCAAATGTAGCAGTCAAATCAGAAATTGACAGCTTCTCATATATAATAGAAATTATAACTGTATAGTGTAGACTTTGGCATGTAACAATATGGTGACATGCAGTAACGTAGTTTTATACCAACTGTTGAAATATTTAAAAGTTTTAATTACAACAGTGTACAAAGTGAAAGACTCAATTTACTGGCTATGAAATTTATTTGAAGCTCAGTTATTAAATTTCTGAAATTAAAATACCTACTAATATATAAATATCAGGCTTGACATACTGGATGAGAAAATACATTTAAATAGATTCTACTAAATTATAAGCAGATATGCTGAATATAATTCCAATAAGTTAAATTAACGTTGTCTAAGAAAAATCACAGTTCATGTATTTGTATGATTCTTTGGAACTGGAATATACCAAATGGATTTTTTTCAAGTTATTCTCATGTTTCACTACATTTATGTCACACAAATGGCTTGATGTAATTTCTGAAAAACCATAATTTGAAATCTTGCTGGTCTGCAAGATAAATCATCAAACAGGTACCTCTGAATAATGATGTAGGCACTACAACAAAATTCCTATATTTCTAATGTGCCTAAGAAAGAGAATACAGAATTTGAAGCACTTAGAAAAATATTTTGAACTCAGTGAAGGAATAAAAGTAAACAAAGGTAGGATAACAGAAAAAAAAATATTTGATTGCAAAGCTCATTTGATATTGTTTAGCTTTAAAGCATATATATACACCTATGTATCTAGTACACTACTGCCTGAAGTTTTTTTCAGCACCTAATTTGATTGTGTTTATTATTATAAAAAATGTTTTAATGGCAACAAAGGCTGTACAGAACACAGTCCTTGCGTCGTCTTTGTGGAGAGAATTAACATCAGAAACAAGCCATTATTAAAATTATGCTCTAACTCACATTAGTAACCACACTTTCAACAGATCTATACTTTTAAAATGTAGCCTATATCCTCAAGACTAAAAAATTTTGTGAGGTTGACTTGCTTTCAAGAGGAAATTGCTAAATGTACCTGAGCCGGTCGTCCACAGCCAGAAGGAATACTGAAGTTTTCACCCACCCTTCCTAGGGATGCTGCCTTCTTAAACAGCCTATTTTACCATGTGGTGTAGTTTTCCATGGTCTCTATCATGTGATGCCCTTGAGGATCTAACACATCGTCGTTGCTTGAAGAGGTTTTATTTTCCTTCTTCTCAAGTCAAAGTGTCTGAAGTAATGCAAAGAGTGTATAATAACCCAGAATGGTAGTGGGTTTATACCATAAAACTTACAGCACATATTATGTACTTTAGGATTTGTTATGAACTAATGTACAGATCTTTTCTTTAATGGGTGCTGACCTACCACAATAGAGCAAGACAACAGCGAGTGCTAGAGTTGGGCAATTGCAGCCCCTCTGCCTATTGGAAAGGTTCCAAGACAGGATTATTCAAAGACCTGCAGAAGACAACTAGCTTCTTTTACCCAAATAATAATTTAAAAAGTCTTTGTGATATCTTCTTCCTGTTTTAAAATAATCCATACACACTTTTATGTTTGACACAGAGATATGCAGACATGTATTTTTCAGATGGATCCAGATGTATTCACAGGAACACTGTATACAATTTAAATCTTTATATTTTGCCATAAATACTGATATGATTTGTCTGTGTTTAAGCCATCTTTCCTGCTATATCCTTTAGTAATAGCTGCAATTATCAAATGTATCAACACAGGAAAGCTCTTAGACATATAGTTGAGGCTTTAAAATAATTACAATAGAGAATAAATACATTTTCATGGCCTAATTCTCTATTTGTATTACCAGAAAGCATCACTCTGACTCCACTGTATTATCCAGACACAAAACTGGTGGAAAAGAATCCAGCTATAGTCCTATGACATAAAAACACAATGTTACAAAACACTTCCCTTAAAAGCATTCTCCACATTTACAACCATTAAAATATAATAAAACAGAAAGTGGTTTGGTCCAGCTGACCTTTTGTCCTCCATGAAACATTTATTACCTCATTCTACTTGCAGAATATGAACATACTTAATTTTTTTTTGTACATACCAGCATCTTGGAAGTAAAATAATTTCTGCCTGTTTGGAAAGCAAATTTATATTCTGGATATTCACCATAATATCAAAAAGTGATGAAATAAATTTGATTGCTTCAACACCAGCTTTCATAAGGCAGAACTATAACATGAACCACCTTGAATCTGATTCAGGAAAAAATACACCTAAGTAGTTTACATAATAGCCCTGAAATTACCATAGTTTGCACAGTGTGTTAATGGAAGATAAAGATATTTTGAAATCAGACTGTGATGAGATCCAGATGTGTATTATCTTCCTTCTTGTAGTCCCCATTCCAGAGGAACTTGTGTCTACATCCAAGGAAGTACAGAATTTTGCGTTACTGATGCAACTCCACTTCACCCAGTAGAGAGATGTAGGTTTTATACTTCTTTGAACATAAGGGGTTTGGTTCTTCTCTTTCACACCAGAATGTCCATCAGAATTGAAGGAGAGAGAAGAAAGGAAATGCTTTCTTTACCACCCTTATAATCACTCCATTGTGCAGCCAAGAACAAAGGAGTGACAAGAAGAGAGCAAAACAGGACATACAGGCCTCTTTAATCCATCCTGATTCTTTAATCCATTAAAGAATCCATAATTCTTTAAGTGAAGTATTCCTCTGATTGAGAGGAGACATTTGTCCATAGAGCAGAAACATTGGAATGCTATGGGAAAAAAAAGCATTGAGAGAAAAACCATGGCTCACTATTTGCAAGCGAAGACTGAAATCATTTTGCTACAAAAGGCATCCTTCATTGCTGACCAGTATTCTGGCTCTGGATTTGAGACTTGCATTCTTGCCTCCAGAACATTAAAAATAAGACAGAAAGCACTATTGCTCAAATTGTAAAGATTTTAGAAAATTTCAGAGAACTAAAGAAAGCGAATTTTTAACAGCTGAGGATCATGAAGAACATTGTAACTAGGTTGTCCTCATCCTGACCATTGCTCTAATTTTTAGGTTTTTTTCCAGGCATGTGGACATCATTAACATCACTGCATCCATTTTCTAATACAACTTTTAAGCCTCATCACTGCAGATGTTTTCACTGATTTGGAAAGAGTTATGAACAAAATGCCAACTTTTATTTAATCTTTTTCTCCAGCATCCAATTTTCTTCTTTCATGGAATGTTTTATATTTATTGACTTCCTTTCCAACGCTAGGGTCTAAAATTGAAACAGTGAGATTCTGACCTCTATATCTTCTATCTCATGAGTTTCATTTCTAATGTCCTACCACAAACTTGTATTGATGGAACTGATTATCTTAGCTTCACTATTCTTCTCCATTTTCAAGTTCATCTTTTCTCTTCTCTCTGTGGTTTATGTGTAATTTTTTTTTCATTCTTTATCTTGTCTTTCTATAAAATATTGCTTTACCATAAATTCTTCACCTAGAACAGATCTTTCTTTCTTGCACCCCAGCAAAGGAGATAAACACCTGCTATTCTATTTTGCAGGTGGAAAAATGAAAGAACCTTCCTGAAACCACAAAATAAGCTAGTAGCACTGTGTGGATTTCCTCCAAGCCATATGATAAAGCCCTCAGTGCTTTGGTAACATTAGCTTGATTTGAATGGTGACTGCCAAGCAACACCCCTTAGAGTGGGAAATTGTGATCTGTCAACTGAGGCCATCAGACATACCCAAAGGATATCAGAGCACCAGCAGAAGTCCAGTCACATTGTTACAGATAGAGGCCATCATGAAACAAATGGTTGTACATTCCAAATCACACAGCTGTCCAGGCTGGTAGATCCAAAATTTGAAATATGTGTGGACTTGGTAATTTCCAGCTATCTTGAATAAACTTCATGAGTGCAGCTGACCCAGAGTTTTGCAGTCTCAGTCAGTGATTTGTCCAAACTTTATCATTTTGGTTGTACAATTTTAGGCTTACTCACAGGTTACAATGAAAAGATCCCAGTCAGGAACTCATAATGTAGCCAATTCTAAAGACATTTTGTAATACTCATACAGTAAGTGGACTAAGTAAATGGAAAAAGACAGGATTTGATTGATCTACTTTGGAGCTTGAATTGCAGACTCCCTTAATTTTCTAAGGCAGCAATGACTTATGAATACCAAGCATGGAAAAACAACAAAGTACAGCAAATTTTTAAGATCTTTTGCACATGGTTTCATCTTCATGCTTTGTTTTTCAGCACTGTAGATGGTAAGGTGGAGTCAAAGCTGTGAATATTGTCTGTTTGCTTATTTATTTAGTGTAAATTATGATAGTTCAGAAGTTACTTGAAAGTGATCTCCAAAATTTGCTCAAAAACCCCTAAAACAACAGAGTATTCAGGGTCCCAAAGAACTGCAATCTTGGGGTTGTTAACTGATTTCAAATATGCCAGGATTTTTATACCAGGGATTCAAAATCTATTCAGAACACATTCAGATTTATTCTATTTAAGTACATAAATAGGCCATACAAGTTCCTGGGTAGTAGATTGAAACAGAGAGAAAGATTAGAGACTTCTCTTTTTTTTTTTTTTTCCCAATTATTTTTAGAAGGATCTTAAGCCAACTAAGTTCTTAAGTACTTCAGCTAAGTGCCCTAAGATACCTTTTGTGAAAGTGACTCAATTTACCACTGACAACAGAAAGGAGAAGGGAGACTTGTGGATTGTTTGAAGGGAGAAAGGTACTTGAGTTGCTCATTTGAAGCTTATCTTGGAATACTTGGTGTATTTTTGTAACTAAAAAAAAAAAATCAGCTTAAAAATTAAAAATTTTAGAAGCTTTTGTTTTGTAGTTAACAATTCGTTCACATGGCAGCCGATGGCTGGCCATGTAAACATGGAACTGTAGATGAATGTTGTAATGACAGCTTGCAAAAAGGTACTTTAAAGAGAGATTGGAATGAAAAGTTGCTTACTTGGCCAAACAGAGAGAGGAGACTATGCCAGCTGTGGTGGAATGCTTGGGTAAACAGACTGAGCAGCAACTTGGAGAAGGCATTCTGGACTGAAAAATATGGATATATTTTTCAGACATATATATGGGATATATATGGAAGAGTATGTAACATTTACCTCCCTGCATGACAGTAGGCAATGTATTTCATTTCACGAATGTTTAAGTCTCAAATAGACTATAGATCAAAGTGAGTGACAGCTTGTCCAATGTTGCTTTGTAGCACCTTTAGATCCTTACCTGTGGAGATCTTCAGTGAGAAAAGAAGCAGCAGCTTATCCAAGAGAATGTTTGTGCCCTTCCTTCTCTAGAGGAGACTTTATCCACAGGCATACATATCAACTTACTTCAATGTTTTCTTACTCTGTATGTAAGCATAGACTCATATGGGTAAGTGGGAATCACTTAAATGTAGATATCTGAAAAACTGGACATATAGATTTTACTTTAATAGTTGAAAAAGGAATAAGTATATCAAATATAAGTTCATCTGATCTTCCTAGGGCACATATTTAAGGATAAAATGTATTGTTCTCTTGGAATTTTCTTTTCATTAGAAAAGATGAATCGAGATTCAAGATCTTGAATGTTAAAGACAAGTTTTTAACTATTATGTTAGGAAAAATAAATCTCCCCAATAACTTCTGTACTAACTGACATGAATTTTCTGCTCTCTAACACATAGCTGATAGAGCTACCCTTCTAGTAGAATAGAAGATGATGTGAGAATTAGAGGACTTTGCAAGCTGTACACAGATTGAAAAACCAAACTGATCGTGAGTAGTGACCTCAGGATGACTGGGTAGTCACTTCAAAAAAAAAATCTGGTTATCTATGTTGCTAATAAACTACTTATGCAGAAACATAAAATCATAATCCAGCTTGTGAAAATACAGAATTAGATAAATTATACTTCCTTTTAAAATAAACAGGTTATGAATTTTTTTGAAGTGAAAAATTTCCTGTAGCAAATCTTGCTTTCTGGGGTAACAGCAGTTTGAGACATCACGATACACACAGTACTCATTTCATAATCAGGAAAGTAAATCTAACAGAAGTAATTAAAATAATATATTGGTATATATGTTTTTCAGCTTCAAGTAAGTTTCAACATTCCTTGATTTATATTCTCAGAAAAGACCATGAATAATCAAAACCGCAACCACACCTTAAATTGACTCATGAGGTTAAAAAAAACCCCTGAAGATGATAGGAGATAAGCTGAAGTTTACTTTGTTCTGGTAATACGGCTAGGATTTCAATATAACTAGAATAGCAGTGACAGAGAGAAGTGTTCTATTTGGAAAACAGTACAGTCAGGACAAGATGCAGCTCAGTAGATTATGAAGATGAGCTGTAGTAAAGAGATTAGGTTTAAGTCTCAGTGGCATTTTCTGATTTACTGGATTAAGCTTGCATTTTTTTAACCTTATTTCCAATCAATAAGTGAACTTTGTATTTTATTGTATAGCTGAATTTTATTTTTTTCTTTTAACTTGCCTGTTTTTTAAAGTGGACTCAGGGTAAATAATAACTCTGTCTTTTTTTTTTCATCCATTCAGGATGTGAAAGTAAATAAAATTTCATGTAAAAAATGTATTATGGGTACCTGAGAATCAAGAAAACCATCTGAGTTATATTTCCTATCAAACCATCAAATATGGGACAGAGGGACAGAAGTATCTGAAAAAAGTAATTTACTTGTACTGATGTTGACTGTTAAAACTGTTTAAAGCAGTTTTGTATGAAGTCAAAATTGGAACATATTCAGAAGAAAAAAGGACAAAAGAAGGAATGGCAAGAAATCTGAAGTATTTCCATTCAGGAAAATAAAGTGATATGTGGTAGGACGTAAGTTAGTAGTCATAGCTTGTCAAACTTACAAAAAGCATATAGATGTTGATTGAACACAAATGAACTCTAAGAATATGGCTTTAATAAGATACATAATCTTGCTGAATTCAGCACACAGGTAAATACAGCAGCAGATTTCTTAGCTGTTAGAGGTTTATTCGCTCTTCTAGTACAATAGTATGCAACAGCTTCTTAAACTTTTCTATGTTAATGCATCAAACATTAATATTTTTAAAATATTTAGAAAAGCTGTATAATTCAAAACCTAGAATGAATCACCAGTAGTCCTGGTGATTATTAGATGACAACAGCCATAGTAAAACTAGAATCCTAGAGAGCTTTAAAATTTTCAGCAGGAACTTTTGAAGAAAAGTGCACTGTCTAAACTTTAAAGAAAATGGCATTGAGACTTGGAGGAAGTAAAACTAGGATTGATTTCAACCAAACTTAACTTTGCAAGTTATCAATGGGGAAACGCAAGCAGCTCCAAATGGTGATTTTGTCCTAAACATTTTAGTTATCTGAACAGGAAGGGAATTACCTATGCCTATATCTTACCATTATCTAACCAGTTACCAAGGGTAAGTTTCCTAACATTAAATGAAATAAACCTGGTACTCAGTGATTTTCCCTATTTTTATGTAGGAAATCAGTAGGGCAGCTGAGAGGGAGACGTTACCATTCTTATGTGTTTTAGCAAAGAGCACATAATGGACTATAGCTTTTATATGCAACAATATCTGTGCATTGGAATCTTCATTGCTTCACAGAGTTACATCATTCTTGAAATGTCACAAGCCTGAAATGACACATATGACATCAGTGTGTGACAATTCAATCTGTCTGCATTAAAGTCAACGACAACATTTCCACTGACATCAGATTAACATGGGTTTCTGGGGGTTCCCACATGTTTCAAATACTTATAGATATACATAGAAGGGATGTATATGGCTGTAGCTGGATATATCAAGGACTGAAAAATAACAGAAGTCTTAGACCCAGACTAAATCTTTTTCACCAGCTCCATAACATTTGGTTTATTGTTGGTGTTATTAATTTTGCTTTCCTCTATACTTTTTAATCTGTCCAGGAGAGCTAGTGCTAAAATAAGATAAGAAAAGCCATTTTCATGACTTCCAAAACCAGCTGGCACCAGAAAAGTCAATTCTTTAAAGTTTTCCAGACTCAATTTTTGCAGACCTTAGGGTTTTAGACAGCTTAGATAGGTCAGTGAAGTTTTGTTTGTATGTGAATTTAAATCAAGCTCTAGAACCTCATAAAATTTTGTCCACAACAAACTCCTATTTGTAGGTATATATGCTTTTTATATTTACAAACCAGCAAGAATTGCTTTTCTTGTGTCTAAACACTTTGTTAATGTGTAACAAATGTTAAGTTTTTTTTTTAAAAAAACGTATATACACCAATTAGAAGCTCAGATAACATTAACAGATAAAAAAAAAATTTTTAATAAAGTTCTTTTATTGTCAAATAAAAGTTAAAGAAAAAGAAAATTACTTGTATACAGAAGCAAGCACAAATTAAGTAGTGAAGTATGCTAAAAGTGCATACTGATCTTTTTCAAAGCAAATGCATTTTAGAAACAAACCCTCATCACAGCAGTAATCATCTTGATTCTTCAGTACAATACATAAACAACACAGTTCATAAAGCTTGGGCTGAGTTTTTAAAAAGCAATTCAGACATTGCTTGAACATTTGTAGAAGTTAGTGTCAGGAATTTCATTATCATACTGTCCTTTAAAACTTTCAAACTAGTGATCATATGACTAAAAAAAATAGGTCATTCAGGCAGATCTTTTTGAACATAGAAACACAATGATAAAATCTGTAAAAGGGCAGTCAGAAAAGCAGTCATTAAAAATCACTTAATTCTCAATCTAAGTGTCTTCTGGTTGATAATGAGATATTATGGTCTGCAATGCCCTGGATAAACCTTTTCTGGCATATCTGACTGAGAGCTACTTTTAGTAGGAAGACATTTCTAGAAATGCTCAGAAACCCAAACACTAGCAGCTGAATAGGTAAAAATACAAGTTGTTCTTGAGAATGAAAACATAAAGAGACCTCCTTTTTAGACTCTGTGTTTCAAAGTCTGGAACTGTTGAGTCAAATGACAATTGTGGCTCATCATCTTTTACCCTGGAAAACAAAGATGAGCTCACGCCATGAGATCAGTTCAGAAGATGAGTGATGCAAGCAAGTTGTTTTGTTTTGTTTTCTTTTATTTTCTTTTCCTAAATCCTAGATCCATACATTTCAAGACACAAGTTTTATTAATTATAAGTTTTAATAGCTTAAAATTTCATTGCCATTTCTGTTCCTCTTTAAGAGATACTTGGTGAAGAACACTTATCTACAAAATACTTTAACATTGATAATTGGGTGCAGTTAGATTTGGTTGCTTTTTTCATTAAACAAGAAATCCAAGCTAATTAAAAAAACATTGACAAAACCTTTGCTTTCTCAAAATAAGTGACAAGCCTGAAAACCTTCAGAGGCAATATCTTTCATACATGAATCTATTCTAAGCACCTCCATCTCTTACTCCTCAGGTAAGATCACAGATCTTGAGAACTGCTTTCGCCTAACAATATTAATTTATGCTTAATTTGAAAATTATGGAAGAAAGTTAATTCTTTAAATATTTGCTTAGAGAATTTACATTGGTCTTACGATTTCTGAATGTGTACAAAACTTCTGTAGCGTGTTTGACAAAAGTTTTGCTCATAAGTTTAATATAGCTACTATAAACTTCAGATCAGCTTGTTAAGGAAGTAATCAACCTGTAGGAATAATATATTCCATTACAGAGTATGTATAAATCAAATAATTATTCTGGAGTCTTATGGAGAAAGAGCACATTGGCTTAGTAAGGCCAAAAAGCTTACACATTGATTCACATCTCTAACTTTGAATGTGTTTCTCAGATACTTAGGCTGCCCGTGGCTTCTTAAATAGTTAGTAAAAGTGGATAGATTCTCTGGAAGATGATGAAGTACAGGTAAAATCTAAATCTCTTTCTGAATTGAATTTACTCTAGCTCTATTACTAGCTTATGGCTGGATGCAGGTATTTGCGGGATATTCTTAAACTGTATAACTTCAGGTACCAATATGGAAACAAAAGATATTTATTGGTTAGTAATATAAACAGCAATTCAAATGTTATTGGAATTAACTAACTTATTAATTAGGTTTCTGGTATGCCTCAGGACAATACGTAAATTCAGAAAGACAAAGAACACTTTTCTAAGGATAATTACAAGAAACAACAACTATTCAATGACTAAGAAAATTGAACACTATTTTTCATTTTAAAATGCTACTATGAATTATCAAAAAAGGTAAGATTTTTCTAGATTTACACAAAAGAATATTTCAGCTTTACAAAGACTCCTTATGGCTAAAAATGTACTCTGAAAATGTACTGAAGCGTAACAGTGAGTGTGATTTATCAGACTAATAGTCACAGTCTAGACATCTAAGTTCCTGTTTATGATCTTTTCCTTACTTTTTTGTCATTCCTTTGTAAGCACTTTAGCTGCCTTCCTGACACGAAACACATGAAACTCACAGGTGCTAGGTAGCTGTACCCAGGTGTCCAGAAACACCTCAGAGACACACAGAAAATGAGCCCTGTGTCCTTCATGTTTGCGCCACATATATAGGCACAACAACCGATGCCTCTCTCTATCACACAATTCACCTACTCATTCTAGAAAGCTATAATGCACATTTACAGAGTTATAGGCATCATCAGCACATAAGGAGTGCACTTTGTCAGCTGTACACCCATCTGTATATGCATTAGAAGGGACATTTCCTGCGATCTTTCTGTTTGCTTGATCAGTGCAGCACACAGCCTGACTATAACTGGAACCACCCTGCATACAAGGTCTTGGGAAAGTTTGTGAGTGCACTGCACCTTTTTAATTTCTCCATGTATCTTCAAGGTAATTTTGCAGAAGGCAGTAATGGCAGATATGATTAAGAAATAAGATCGTATAGAAAAGCCTGGAACTATGGAGGGCAAGTATGACAAAGCTGGTTTTTGTCTTTCTTAAAAGAACTGTCTCATTTTCAGTGAAGTATAGACATTTTATCTAGTGGCCTAAAATTTGACTAAAAACTAAGCTGAGTGCAATGCTTCCTTATGTGTAAGTAAATGGAGAAATAAGGAACTCAGTCCAGTGGCCCAGGCAGAGGGTAATAGCGTAACTTGAGATGCGCTAGAATGATTCGGCTGTATTTCATCTGATACTGCAGAAGGGCACACATCTCTTCATTGTCTACTATGTCTGCCAGCCTTGTGACATCTTGAACAATTAAAGAGATCTCAAATGGTATGAGATACCTATGTGTGGATGACTGAATCATATTAAAAAATTCTGCTCTGGGGCAAGAACCTAATGTAGGAGAAATGAACACCTTCTGTGTAGATGGGCAGTGTGCAATGACTTAAAAAATATTCATCAAAAATTTGTGAAAACCTTCATACAAGGCCTTTAAGGTATCTAAATTAAGGTATCAAAGATATTAAACCTACAGTTATCCAACTGCCACTTGTTCCCCAGTTCAGGCACCTGAGTTGTTCATACACTTTCAGCTGAGTCAGGATTGACTTTTCATAAAGAACTAATAATTTTTAGTCTTTACTAATCTTGAAAGTATATAAGGAGGCAGAACATCTTCAAATGTAGAAGAAAGAGACCCAACAGTAGGCACATCAGAAGTGTCTCCATCCCCCCTGAACATCATAGGAAAGAAAATAGTAAGCTGAATCCATAGAACACATACCCATTAACTAGATGATCTTAAGGTCCTTTCCAACCCTAACCATTCTATGATTCTATGATTCTATACACTGGAATCTGCTATCAGACTTCTCTATTTCCTTGCAGCTTTGACCATCTCATCCTTTGCCCTTATACTACATGTGGAATCTTCATACACCTGCAACATGAGGAAAAATTTTTCTCAAAACTGGCTATTTCAACCTGCACCGCTTGCATGGTACATCAGCTTTCTCCATTGCTTCACCATGCTAAATATAACTGGTGGCATCTATTCTGTTATGTCAGAGCACAGGAAAAACTAGCACAGCTCAAGATAAAGGCCAATACATTCCACAGACTCTTTTCTGTTCAAGGAATCAGAAAAAATAGGATTAGCTAGACTGCCTTAGTGGATGCACAAACATGGTTTCATTTATTCTACCGAATTCCTGCCAAAGGACTGTACCCTGCTAAATGAGAAGAAAATTATGATAGAGCCCTTTTCCTATATATAGAATGGGCATGTAGATGATAGGAAGATTGTTATCTTGAAGGTAAATCAAAAAAGGGTAAGAATGACTGTTCTAAAATATCTGCAAATAACTTTCTCTTCGACACTGGCTCACACAGCTCTGAACTGATATGAGAGAAAATTATTGAATTTAGATTTTAATTACTTGCTTCTCTGGACTATGAATTTTTAGTAATATAAGGAGTGAAATTATTGATACTCGCATTTAACACACCTGATTCTTTTCCACAGAAACAGCTGTTCAAAGAACACACAAATATTCCCTTTCCACAAATACATTTTGTCAGGATAAATTTAATATATATGAGATGCCCAGCATCCACAGAGCTAGGAACCATAAATATAACTTCTGGAAGAAACAGTATTTATTTTACTTCTCTTCTTTGATAATGTATTTACAAAGATTATGGTTCTGATTCTGAGCTCACTTATGTGCTTGTAAATCAGGCCTATCTTCATTAGTGTAAATGAAGATCAGAATTAGGTGCTATCAGATGAATATTCAGGTACTACAAGCTGTCGTGGATCAGTTCCACACTTCAGACATAAAAGAAATACAACAGTTTATAGCAAATGAAAAAGTTTTCTTTTTAATTTTTTCTTCTTAAAATCACAGACAGTAAAACCTCCTGCTGCTACCTTCTCCTTTCCTATTCTAATGTCAGTTTCACTGTATAGTGCACAGCCTCTGTCATGTGGTGAGTAGAAGCTGTGCCAACACATATTTTTCCTTTCTGTATTAACACCATGATTACTTTCACAGGAAACAGAATTCTTTTTCATCATAAAAAAGAAGACAACCTGAGACGCATCACTAAAGTGACAAGTCTATAAGGTGACTATAAGGTGACTATATGGTGACAAGGGCCTGTAAGGATGCTGGGGAGGCACTCTTCATTAGGGGCTGTAGTGATAGGACAAGGGGTAAAGGGTTAAAACTTGAACAGGGGGAGCTTAGATTGGATATGAGGAGGAAGTTCTTTACTGTAAGGGTGGTGAGGCACTAGAATGGGTTTTCCAGGGAAGTTGTGAATACTCCATCCCTGGCGGTGTTCAAGTCCAGGTTGGATAGAGCCCTGGGTGACATGGTTTAGTGTGAGGTGTTCCTGTCCATGGGAGAGCGGTTGGAACTACATGATCTGAAGGTCCTTTACAACCCTAACTATTCTATGATTCTGTCTTAATTCAAAGTTATTTTAAATCAGTGGGAGTATTGCACTAGTTTTGGATGAATTTTGTATCATACCATACCATACCATAACAAAAGCTCAAGTCTGAATAGCCAATAAAATGTAGAATAAAATTTATCCCAAGAGAGATAGTTTATTATGCATGTGGTGACAGCAAGGACTGACAGTAGCTTAGGTGGAATCTTGAACTGGCATCACCTTAATAGGAAAAAAAATTATTGCTTTCAGTAATCTCCCTTTAAAATAGTACCTCTGTATTGATTACTTTCTTGTTGCTTAATAACAAATTCAGCGTTTAGACACGAAATGTATATCAATTTATTTTAGATAAGCATCTTATAATTTTATCTTGAATTATCTTATACTAAAACAACATGGTCAGTCACTTGTAAAAACTGCAGTTTCCATTGCCTGTGTGTCGTGGTTTAAACCCAGTCAGCAACCCAGAACCATGGAGCCGCTCACTCACTCTCCCTGTTCTTCCTCCCCCTGATCCCGGAAGGATGGAGAGAGAATCGAAAGAATACAACTCCCATGGGTTGAGATAAGAACAGTCCAGTAACTAAGGTATAACACAAAACCACTGCTGCTACCACCAGTAATAATAATGATAAGGGAAATAACAAG
>WYDI02003740.1:0-15876 GCA_009867235.2 Psittacus erithacus
TTCCCCATCTCTCCGGGACCGAGGGAGGAGGTGGGGGGGCAGTGAGTGGGCTGTGTGGCAGGCCTAAACCACGACAGCTGTCCTGGAAAGATGATCATTAAAAATCATCAGCAGGAGCAACCCGTAACTACTCAACAGGAAAAAAGATGAGCGTTAAATGCTGGTCTTTCTAGGGCCTCAGTACCTGAATTAAGAATTGAAGAAAGTCTCTTCTTCCTGGAGGGGCAAGGTATCAGTAAGTATGTTTTTTTTAAATATTGACTTATTTTCTAAAGTTGCTGAGTTATGATGCTAACTACACCCTATGTTAGTTAGAGTACCTTCCATGAATTTTAAGGTTTAATTTAACTAAAATTTAATCTCCACAAGAACACAAACATCCATCTGCTTTGTGAGAAAGGCTAAAATGAAGTGGTTAGTATTCAGATGAAATTTCAGAAGCAAGCAAAAGATTTGTGAGTCTAAACTAGTATACAAAAAAAAAAAGAGGAAAATACGCTTTTGACTTAGTAGTTTTGACTTTTTTTTTTTTCTTTTTAAAGCAGGGATGTAAATGTGAAATGTATAAAAAAAACCATAGAGGGCCAGACCAGTCCTCCCTTATCCTATGTAACTAGCTGATAAGTAAAATCATAATTCTGATTGCTCTGTATTAAAAGTCAGCTGTTACCTACGCTATTATCAATTTCACCAACAAATGCATTCCTTTCAAAGGTTTCTGTTTCATAGCTATGGTATTGGAACTCCTAAGTTTATAGATTATTTTTCAAATAATTTAAAATTCCTGATAAGGAAATGTTCATCATTAAAACTCCAAGCTTAAAGCCACCAAAATATACCTTCTTTTTTTTTTTTTTTCAGCTGTTAAATTGTCTTGGGATTTTTTACATGAGAAGCCAGAAGGAAAAAACCTTCTAGTTGAAAATTCTGTCAGAATAATTTCCTAGTATCTTACAAGGTAGTTTCTGAAATATATTATGATACATATTTTCAATACAAGGAGATGGCAGTGGCACAGCTCTATGGGATTTCTAAGTACATGTTCCTAAATGTGGCATGCATTTTGAAAATGCAATCCAACATATTGAACTAATAACAGTTGAAAGTAATTTTTTAAAGATTTTCAGGACTTTCAAAATCAGTTTCCTTTAAAATGTTTAAACTTAATTGTAAAACACAGATGTGCAGATTTACAGGTCATTTAAAATATCTAACAATCGTAAAAAAAACACAGTGCAGTAAATGCATATTCAAGATTTTTGCCGGTAAACTAGAAAAATAATTAGCATTATTATTCTAGAACATTTGCTCTAATATTCTATCCTTAATAAGACAGATCAGTAAAGGTTATATCTTCTTGAAGCAGCATACGATATTTGATTAATTAAACTGGTAGTTAGGCAAGTTGATAGTAATGTCAGGGAGAAACAAAACCACATCATTCATGAAGTACCTGAATAATACTTGGGGAAAACAAAACAATTCAAAAAATCCAGGAGGAAACAGAGTAGGTGAATTGTGAGTCAGTGAACTGTGAACAGTATGAAACATTTCAGGAGCCTTAAATAAAATCCTAAATAGCATGTTGACATCTAAAAAAAACTCTAAGTGAAGTCTCTAAAATCAGAAGACTAATTCAAAAGACCTTAATTTAGCCAAACTCTGTATCTAAATAATCTAATATTTCTAACAAAAGTGTTTTGACTCATCTAAAACGGTTGGTTGCAAAGAAGATACTCCCTTTTTACATGGAGTCACATGGAAAAGATGATTGGTAATGGGTGCAAGTTATTCCAGGGAGATTTTGAGCAAGAAGAAAATTTTTCACAATGAGAACAGTCATTGCAATAATCTCCCCAGGGAAGCTGTGGATTCCCCAGCACTGGACAGGTTCAATATTCAGCTGGACAAGGTGCCGGGCCATCTTGTCTAGATGGTATTGAGGTCCTTTGGTCAAATGATCTTCTCATTTGCCAAGACAGGTTGGACCAGATGGTCTTGAGGTCAGTTCCATCCTGGTATTCTACGATTTTTTAATGAAAATTTTACAGCCTTTCGAATTATGGCCTTTTTATACTGACATCTATTGCCTTTTTTATGTAGTTTGAGGGCTAGAGGTAACTGTCATAGAAGATTGATTCTCTGGATTTGCTAATGTCTGACCATCCACACAGAGTATTGGGTTCATGTCAAAACACAGCTAGCATTAACAGGAGTACTCACTGCTGTTTGCAAAATACTGTGACTCAGAAAATAGAGGAAGACTGTTCGATGAAAGACTTAACATGAGCTGGCAGTGTGCGCTCACAGGCCAGAAAGCCAACCATATCCCAGGCTGCATCAAAAGGAGTGCGACCAGCAGGTTGAGGGAGGTGATCCTGCCCCTCTACTCGGCTCTTGTGAGACCTCACTTGGAGTACTGTGTGCAGTTCTGGTGTCCTCAAAAAAAAAACAGGTCATGGAACTGTTGGAGCAAGTCCAGAAGAGGACCACGAGGATGATCAGGGAACTGGAGCACCTCCCGTATGAAGACAGGCTGAGAAAGTTGGAGCTGTTCAGCCTGCAGGAGAGAAGGCTGCTTAGAGACCTCACAGCGACCTTCCAGTACCTGAGGGGGGCCTATAAGGATGCTAGGAAGGGACTTTTCATAAGGGACTGTAATGATAGGACAAGGGGTAATGGGTTCAAACTAAACCAAGGGAAGTTCAGGTTAGATATGAGGAAGAAGTTCTTTACTGTGAGGGTGGTGAGGCCCTGGAATGGGTAGCCCAAAAAAGTGGTAAATGCTCCATCTCTGGTGGTGTTCAAGGCCAGGTTGGACAGAGCCTTGATAGACATGGTTTAGTGTGAGGTGCCCCTGCCCATGGGGGGTGGTTGGAACTAGATGATCTTAAGGTCCTTTCCAACCCTAACTATTCTATGATTCTATGAAAAAGGTGATTGAAGTGAGAGTGGAATGCAATAATCTGGGCTGTAGCTTAACATAAAATATTCAGTTAGGTAATGGGAGATAAAGGTTCCAGGTCTTTGTCAGAGTTCAGTACTCTCTGAGCTGGGTCTTTTAGGTATTCCATGCAAGGAAAGTGCAATGTTTAACATTGAATTTACTTATCTGAAGAGAGTTGATGTTACAGAGGATTTCTGGTTTATTAGAGTGATCCAAAACAGACTGAAAACCCAGTAATAATATAAGATACACTTAAAAATATAGCAATGGCAATACACAGTACAATTACAAAACCAGTGCGATCCCTGTTACCAGTCTCTATAATATACTCACTGTCACAACACTGTGTGTCCGCATTTGCTACTTAGTAAAGTGTAGGTTGACACCATATCAAACCCCTTGCTGTCTTCAAAATTCAGTCGTTAGTTTTTCAAGTCTTACACCCTGAGTTGTGCTGAATCACATACTCTCTCCCCACAGCGCTGATCTACTAACTCAGGGATACATTCACAAGCAACAAGCGCAAGAAGAAACATTTAGCTCCTCAGCTTATTCTAGCAGGGAGGCCTGCTTGCCATCGGTTGGTTGGGGATGAGCAATTGTCTTCATTTGCATCACTTGTCGTTCTTTGGGTTTATTTCTCTCTCTTTATTATTTTCCTTTTCATTACAATGTACTATTATCATTAATACTATTATTAGTAATAACTTTCAATCAGTAAACCGTTCTTACCTCAAACCATTAATTTTCTCACTTTTATCCTTCCAATTCTCTTCCCTCACATTCTGCTGGAAGGGAAGGACTGAGTGAGTGGCTGTGTGGTACTTAGTTGCCAGCTGGATGTAAACCATGACATAAACAAAGGTGTGTTAAGGTAACTTTAAACAGGATGCGTAAAAGTCCTTGAGAGATAGTACATGACCCGGTGGAGACTTACCCAGCCCTATTTGAAACCCACTTCAGAAGCTTACTTGTGTGGCAACCCAGAGCAGGAGTTTAACAATATAAATGGGCAGCAACAGGACAATATAGCATATGAGCTGCAGGTGACCTGAGCTGCTCTCTTGGAGTACCTGAGGTAATTCTAAGTTTGAATAGCTCTGTTTATCATGAAACCTCTTACAGAGAAATTGAGATGGTGGGCTTGGGCATAATGCTATAAGTACTACCTTGAGAAGTCTCCAGAACAAATTATGAAGGGATGTGCTCAGAGTTTTTTAGTTCTCTAGATAGATTGTATTAAATAGAACTACTATTTGACTTTATTTCTTAAGTATTCTTTTGGGGGTAGCTATATAGGGTTGTTATTTTACATTGATTCTTGACTGTTCTTGTACTCAGGACCTACCTGTTCCTTTACTTCCACCTATTTAGTAGGTCAAAGTCAGTTTTCCACTTATCTGACTCCTTTTACTTCCAGTATTTAGGCATTCCTGGTTAAAACCAGGCTTAATTTGAACAGCAAGAGCAGGAGTACTGAAATCCTGCATATCACTTATCCTTATAGTTAGGCAAAGACTCCTGGAATAAGTGCTGGAGATGAGAAAAATCTCAGATTGAGGCATCTTATTTCTTAGGCAATCAATTGGATAATGATTTTATTATGCATAAACTTCTATTCGTCATAATTGCTATTTTTAATCATCCTAGTGAAATTAATCAAAATCTGTCTTCAAGTGATTCTTGTAGTTTCACTAAAGAGGAAGCGGGTGCCTCTTCTTATGCACCAGAACTGTGTCAAGCTTATGAGGTAGGTTTTTGATTCAATTATATTAATGTACTCAAAATGAAGATAACTGAAAATATTGCACTTTTTTTCTTTTTTTTTGGGGGGGAGGGTGTATTTTTTAACTCTAAAGCAGCTGTGGTGAAGACTACATTCACCTCTTCTCTCTCCATGTGCAACTCCAACAACAGTAAATGCTAAGTCAATTTATGATAAACATCCATTTTACTGCTAAGCACTAGTAAAATGATTTAGAAGGAAGTGTGGGAAGTGTGAGATGTAGAATGAAGACTATAAACCTGAAAATATATGTGCCTAATTTTAGGAAAAGATGACTATAACAGTAAAGCTAAAATCAATAAAAAAGTGCTATGGTGGAAACAGCAAGTCAGCTTTAAGTACAGCATAGAAACTCTGCTGGGTGCTGCCATACAGGATGATTATAATAAATTTCAAAGAGTGAATAGAAAAAAGATTCTGGCTTGAGCCATTTCTATCCCGAGGATAACCTTATTTTGATTTGTTGCTTTTATGCATGCTCATCCTTTTTTTATTGCAGATATTTTACAGTGCATTGACTGCAGCATACTTTGAGTTTCAAACAAATTATGAATTTGGATATGAGTGGCTAGGTGTAGGTTATTTTATCACATATTTGAAATTGGTAGGTAGATATAGCAAAAGGTATATTACTATATCTATGTCTATATGCATACTTAAACCCAATTCTGTTGTGAAAGGTTCTCAGGATACTTTAGTAGTTCTTAGATTATGTATGCAGTCCTATTCTACAGGTTGCCATCTAACTTTTTTTCCCCAGAAATGCTTATCAATACATAATTTTAATTAATTTTAAATATGATGGTCCATTTTGAGGAATTCTAGTTAAACTTATCTATACTTATTTTTCCTTCAAAATAGTTTTAAAGCTTGGCATATTGTTAATATTGTATTAACATGATCAGATTTACATAGATCACAGTTTTTTATTTTATAAACTTAAGTGCATATTTTCCATTCACATCATGCATAGTCTAGCAAAATAGTACCTATAAAATAGTTTGCTTCATTTCTGCAATTCAGGTTATTTGTGAAAGGTGGGGCACAGTTTATTGCCTACCTCATCCAAATTAACATTTTTCTCATTAAATGTAACAAGCTCTGCTTCCATGTACTTATTTCCATTAGCGTCCAGCCAAGAGTAATTTACATTACTCTTCCTGAAAACCTTGAGCTAGTTCTGGTTATTGTTCACGTCTAGTCCATTCTTTCAGATGAGATATTTCTATTCCATTTTCATTTATACGTCTAGAAGACATTAAACTGTATTTTATATGTTTTATAAGATCTCTCTGATTTTTTTTTTAGATTTCTCTTTACTTTTCTTGAATTGACTGCAACTGGTTGTCATGGTTGGTTTTGTTTGTATATTTTAGTTAGTTACTTTGTTTGTTTGTTTTTTGCAGGTACTTTTCTTACTTGTTATTTTCTTTCTGAGTTTATACATACCATCAGCTCAAGAACCCTTCTCTGTGCTGACTTCAACCTCCTAGATAGGTGAGTAGAATGGGTAGATTTTGAGTACAAGAAGAGTCAGGAATCAAGCTGAAACAACAACTACACCAGAAAGAATACTTAAGAAATTGGATCAAATAGCATCCTATTTAACTCTGTACATCTAGAGAACTAAACTGAGAACATCCCCTCATGTTCTGCTCTGGAAAATTTGCAAGCTGCAGGAGGG
This sequence comes from Psittacus erithacus, assembly GCA_009867235.2. Lineage (NCBI taxonomy): Eukaryota > Metazoa > Chordata > Aves > Psittaciformes > Psittacidae > Psittacus > Psittacus erithacus. Next base: position 6,418 of record WYDI02003740.1, read on the forward strand.
CCAAGAAAAGCTCAAGCAGAACAAGCTTGATGAGTCTCAGTCCTAAGGGCTTCCAAGTTCAGCATAAGGCTTATGGCAGTACACTAAAAAAGTTATATAATTTGCAAGGAGACTACCATCTTGTTTACACTTGCACTTCATTTGCTGCCTTTACTTATTCTGTGATCATGTTCAGAATTTTAAATATTAGCAGGTATATGCAATATTACAACAGTTCCAACTTCTTTACTGCTAATACTTGCAGTAAACATGAGGAAGATATACCTCAATTTTGTTCCATTTATCTTCACATCCTTTGGGGATAAAATATACTTAGAATTATGAATGTTACAGTGCACAAGAAATAAAATCTTTTGATGTCTTCACAATAGTATTTGCATATTACTTTACAATGGTATTCTGCTTTCATTTGATTCAGCTGCAGTTTACTTGCATATTTGAGAAGAGACAATTCGCATTGTGTTTATAGCACTTCACGCTTTTTATATTAAATATTTCTATGGGCTGTGGGAAGGTTTAATGGAAATGTTTTTCAACTACTTATAGATGTGGTGCTTAGGAACATGGTTTAGTTGTGTATTCATCTGTGCTCGGTTTACAGTGGGACTTGGTGATTTTAAAATGTCTTTTCCAAAATAAATGATTCTATTCTGCAATAAACAAACCAGTTTTTAAGTAGAGATACTATGTGTCAAGCATGGACTTCAGATTATTATTAAAGGTCAGTAACACTGTTGAACAGTTGAGGAGAATTCATAATATGATCTGAAATATCATCCTGCATCTCTAATGTTCATCAAAAGGAATAATCCATGAAAATGGGTAAGTAGCACTAATACATTAGAGTAAAACCTGTTTGGAAAAGAGAAAGAGAGAAATTGCTGTTGGTCAAATTTCCAAGGCTACATTTCAGTGACATATTATAGTTCTTGTCTCATTATAATGATATAAAAAGGTACCATTTCTTGTTTAAGATGCACATTTCAGAAGTTTTCTGTCAGTGGGCTCATGCAGTAGCTGCAAACTAGCTTACAGTACTTATCTAGACCACTCTTCTTAAAATGTCCTGTCATTCTCAGCAATGTTTCAGGAATACTACTTTATGCTTTATCACCTTTTCATTACTAATTTGGGTCAGATTCTTTTTGAAGAAAAATCTCCAATTAACTTCAGAACATGCATTCTTTTTGAAATTTATTGATGAGTAGAGTGTCAACCAAGGCTCTTTGGAAAAAGATTATTTAAAATCACACATTTGGGCATAAACTTTTCTCGTCTTTTAAAAATTTTTATGAATCATGTTTTAAAAGCAAACAAAAATATTTGTTTTAATTACAGGATCTTCTTTAGCATAGCATCCTATAGCTAGTGTTCTGCCTTCTGTTACCAATACAATTTAAATCCTTGGGTATTTGTCACGGGTTCAGCAGTAGCAGTCATTTTTTCTCCTTCTTAGTGGCTGGTGCCTCTTCCTAGAGTGTAAATCACTATGGTCAGAACTGAGTTCAACGTTAAGCACATAGAAACATAAAATCATGTGAAATGACTTTGCATATACTGTCACTCCCAGCTGCAAAACAGCATGGATTTCCTATGGCTCTTGTGTCCTACCTGTTAACCTGATGTTGATGCATCAGACACCGTAAAGCATCTAAAATATCACCACATTCTTATATTCAGGCAACAAAAGTCACCATCAATACAATCCTAGACAGCAGTTCAGCTGACTAACCAGTTGGTGTCGTCCTTGCAGTGAATGCAGTCACTCTTTGGGCTCCAGTGACTGAAAGGACTAGGAGCGAAATTCAGGTGCTTATGTAAATGGCAACTCTGTGTCAAATGAAATGCCCTATATTCAAAATGTTTCTGCAGGCTTTCAGATATGTCACAGGGCTTACAAGAGATCTGTACTTTTCTGAAGTAAAATCTAGAAGCCAGAAAGGATGTACTTCCTCAACCGAAAGGATGATAGCTGTCTACATTGAAGCAAAGAAATCCAATTTCATATCTTCACTGATTCTAATATGTCTTAATGTACAGTGAAATCCCATTCTGAACATGTAAAACTTAATATCTCTGCTGATACACAGACAACTGAGTGCCATTTGAATTGTCCTAGTGTACCTTGGTTGAACCCCACCTGTCATCCAGACATAACATGAGTGGTTATCTACAGGTCCTGTGTCATGTCTGCCAATCCTGTCCAGAAATTTTGGATACCCCACAATATCAGAGATGCTGTTAGATGCCCATATAAGGCAACAAAATTAAGCCCAAATAAGGTATGAACATGCCATATATGCACATACACACATGCACCCCACACATCCTTGATGTCAGGTACTATGCCAGGATGTAAAACAAGGTGGGCATGGGTAAAACAAGGTGGGAATTATTATAGCAGATATTAGTAAGGTTTTGACTGCTGGAAAGCTATAGCCAGGGATGGCTAAAACAAAGGCAAGTCAATGTTCTTGGATGGTTCAGGCATCAGAGGTAGAGTAGACTGCAGTAAGGAATAACTTTCATCGGCTCTCCACAGCTATTCTGAGCTATGTCCCACTCATCAACCCAACTACACAGAAAATGTATGAATATCATACCTTCAGTATTCAGCTTTCCCACACACTTTGCAATTTTCATTCCTCTGCAGGGGTACACAAAATGTAGGCAGAATATTGTGCCATTCCATTGCAGTTTCCAAGTGAAAGTATTAAAGCTGGCAGCAATTTTGCGACACCTCTTACAGTTTCAATTCAAACTGATGTGGTTCAGAAATTATTAGATTAACTCCTGAGCTAATTTTACACTGTGCAAGGTTAAAGTATGAAATACATGAAAAAAAACGAGTGGGTAGCAAGCAATCACAAACATCCTGTAGAATGCCATGCTCACTAATATGTCAGAACCCTAAGCTTCATTACTTTAATCTGGCTGTAGACATTTGCTTACTAAAGTGACTAAATGACAGCTGAGTTCATTGTTTATAGCTTTTGGTGTCTGGCCCACAAAAAAAAAGGAAACTACATGGTCTTTGCAAAAGCAAGTGTATGTAGCTATACAATGTCCATAGCACAGTATGGCACAATTACAATGAAATTATTAGGTAATACACACAAGTATCCTCCACATAAAAAAGCCACTTACTAGCAAGATAGATAAATAGGTGTGGAAGGAGAAGGGGGGTGAGTTGAACCCTTAGGGGGGAGAGTTGAACCATAAGAAATTTTGTTTCACTAAAAACATATGTGAAAAAACAGCTGAAGTGACATTACTGTGCAGAAGGAATTATGACAATAGTAAGTTGGACTTTAAGTAGGTCAGGGGATAAAAGCACTCCTAATTTGCAATGAATGAAAGTCAGTGCTTTGTGCATTTCTATGTAAAATGATGTGATAGCCAAAATTCTTACTTATAGAAGAAAAGCATTCCTATGAGGCAAAAAAAAAAAAAAAAAAAAGAAGATAATTCTGTCATTCTCCCACTCTTCATTATTCATTCATTATTCATTATTCAGCTAAGGGCTGAATGATCAAGCAACTGAGTTACCATATAGTAGGTATTCAGGGCATTTAAGGATGCAGTTATGAAGAGAAGGGCTTCATTCATGTAATGGAAAAAAAAAAAAATCATTATCGTGATTCAGTTTACTTCTTTGCCAAGTAAGCATGCATCCTGTTACACAAGAGTGTTTACAAATTGCTATGCAGGTCCATGATGTTTCCCCTTAAAGGAGCAAAGAATATTGTTCTTACCTAAAAAAAAATGAATTTTCTCCAATGTAGAAATGAGATTTATGAGTCTGCATCAGGACCCACTGTGTGTTTCTCCGGGTATATGGAGGAACTCAACTTTTTATCATAGCATTTTGCATGCACATCAATGACTTTTCAAAATGAAGAAATGATCTGTCAAAACAGAAGCAATAATCCACAGCATTGTTCACGGTTGTTGTTGTGGGATATTTTTCCTCTTTTAAATATTTTCATTGTTGATTTAAGATTGTAACTGTGTAACATATGCTAGTTCAACGTAATCCCCGCCTTTTTTTCTTCCCACACTTTGTTATTTATGTCCTGTAAGTAGTGTAATTAAACTTGGCATTGCCAAAAAAGTAGTTAGCAAGAAGTAATGCATATTAATTTAGAGAATAATCACATCATTATTTAATATTATTAAGCAGGTTTTGCTTTGAAAACTGTGATACTTCATTTGCTCCATTAATATTTCACATATTTTAAGTGGAACAATAAGTAAACTTCCTTTGACAATTTCCCCATGACATTGCAGAAAAAGTGAACTTTAATATTTTTTTATCTGGAAAAAAATCAGTTATTTGCATATGGAAATAAAGTTCGCTGATGTTTGACGGAAGAAATGGTATGAAAGTATATGCCTCACTTTATGGGATTACATTAAATATATTCAACTGTTTGTAGAAAGCAATGAAAATCGTAGCTATGATGTGAAGGTGTGACGAATAAAAGCAGAGAAAGAGATTTTGGTTTTGTGCAAGTGCATATGCTTCAATACACTCATGTTTCAGAGATTTATCTCTAAATACCCTGAATATTTTACATGATGAGATAGATGCACAACCACTCTGCGCCTCTATGATGAAAGCGTTATTTGTGAACTGTTGATGTGCCTGTGATCAGATGGGGTCCATTAGAATATTCAGACACATCTGGCAGGGGAATTAAAAGGTCACTGATATAATAGAGCTGAAGTTCTGGTGCATTTTCTTGATCTTTTTAGATCTTTTGTTAACAAACTGAAAACTTGAAAACATTATTGTTAATTAAGATCTGAAGGAAAACCCATAACAGTGAGGAAAAGGATATCTTTTTGATGTTTTTTTTTCTCTGAAATGGCTGTGCTGATTTGCAACAGCAGATGTTGTATATTAAGCACATACCACAGTAAATCAACAATTCTCTTTGTTTTGGCACTTTTTCTTCCCCTAGTTCTTCTGGTACTACTCATCAAAAGCTTCCTGACATGAATACTTTTCAAATAAATATGTCTTTTTCTCTTCTGTCAAGCTGCTTAGGATATTTTTTTTTCATATAGGGAATGTATTTAGACTAATTCTCTATTACCCATCTCCTCTTAATATGACACCAATGTCTTCATTATTTACTCCCTTTATCTGAAAAGCTTTAACCCTCCCTATGATTGAGCGAGGACTGCAGACAGTAGCAATTACTATTCTGAGCACACACTTTTCTTGGTTTGTTTGACTTAGTATCTTGAATTCCTTCTTTATTTACCTAGAAGGAATATCTCCTATATTTCAACTCACTGATTGCCAGGTCTTGCTAAGCTTGCAGAGGCTCTTTTGGACTGAAGGATAATATTCAGTGAAAAGAAACAAACCAGAGGAGAAAGTAATAGCCCTTGCTGTAACAGGCACTGTGTAATTTGGCTCTCTGGGGTTGGCTACAAAACCTCTTCATTCTTCGTTGTTGTAGAAATTACCAGTCTGGAAACAAATTGGTGAAGAAAAGAAATTTAATTTCTTGCTATCTACCTTTTATCACAAGGTATGACAATTACTTTTCTAAGTATCTGCCTTTCCTTGATTAGGTTGCTGTTAAGTCGGTGGCTTTATCTAAGCCTCTCTGATATAATGACCTCATAATTCTGATAATATTAAGAACATCTGTAAAGACTATATATTTACTAATTTCGACAGCAACAGAGAATAAACCAAAAGACAACAGTAATGCTTGAAACCATAGGAGAAATAAAATTATCTAATGACCATTTATTATAGGCAAATTGCAACTCTTGCTCTTATATCAAAGAAAGAAAATAAACCTTTCAAGCCCAAAGAACCCAAGAAAGTAGTCAAATATTTTTACCCTGGCCTTTTTGGATGAATTCAATATTTTTTAGCTCTGAGTCCAAAAGATTTTAACTCATCATAATGTGAACATACCTTATGACACATTACGCTTATTCTTCAAAATTGTTGTTACTTCATCTGACTGTAAATGTGCCAGTACAGTTTCTAATGGTGTCTGGAATAAAGACTTGGCCCTAAAACTCAGATTCTTGTTAAACTTAATATATAAGAATAAAAAGTTATTCAGAAAGGCTTTATTTTTATTAATTCCTGCCAGGACAAAATGTTACAAAGGAACATTGCAAGACATTATAGCTTACTAACTACATGAGAAATGTTACCCAAATCTGTGTATGCTGGAACATACTTATAGTTTGAATCTGAAATTGTTGAAAAATGTCCTGTTACTATTAGAAAAGGGTTTTTTTCTTGGTAATCATTCTTTTTCTTTTTAATTTCAGAAAAAATAACTCAACAGTTTAATAAAATATTTTGTACAGAAGTCCAGATGAATGAAGAAAATGAAATGATCCTATACTTTGCTTATTCTAATAATAAAGTTTATATTGACCTTTTTTACAACAAATTATGTAATTTTATTTTACATGCTTTGCTTTGAACAAAGTGAAATGCAAAGAAATAAAACATTCTTACAATATCAGCAAGTTAGCCCAGTCCTGGAAAGTACTGTTAATGAAATGTTTAGTGCAGACCTTAATATTAAAATTTAATGCTAAAACCTAAAGCAAGATTTGTTAACACTAAAACTGAGGAAACAAAGGAACAACAGAGGAAGAAGGATGGAAAAGAGTGAGAAACAGCAGAGGGTACACCATGGTCAGAGCAGGAGGAGAAGCTCTCTGCGCCAGAGCAGATAACCACACTGCAGACCATGGACAATGTAACACCAGAGCAGGTGGGTATTTCTTGAAAGAACTGCAGCCTGTGGAGAAAATCCATGCTGGAGTAGATATTTTTCAGTCTTAAGAGAGTGCAACTAGTGGAGAGGGCCACTACTGAAGCAGGAGAAATGTATAAGAGAAGCAGTGAGAGAGAAAAGAAACAGCTGTGTACTAACCATGCCCCCTAGTCCCTATGCTGCTCAGCAAGGACTAAATAAGTTGGGAGTCCAGGAGTGAAGTTGAACTCTGGAGAGTCAGAAGGAAAAGTGTCAACATTTTTCTTTCTTTCTCACTACTCAAATCTATTTTAATTGGCAATAATTGGACATGGAACTGTTGGAACAAGTCCAGAGGAGGGCCCCGAGGATGATCAGGGGACTGGAGCACCTCCCACATTAAGACAGGCTAAGAAAATTGAGTCTGTTCAGCCTGGAGAAGAGGAGGCTGCGTGGTTACCTCTTAGCAGCCTTCCAGTATCTGAAGGGGTCCTACAAGGATCCTGGAGAGGGACTATTCACCAGGGACTGTAGCAATAGGACAAGGAGTAATAAGTTCAGACTTAAGCAGTGGAGATTTAGGTTAGCTATGAGGAAGAAATTTCTTACTGTGAGAGTGGTAAGGCAGACAGAGAGGTAAGTGAAACAGACTGCCCAAGGAAGTCATGAATGCTCCATCCCTGGCAGTGTTCAAGGCCAGGTTGCACTGGACCTTGAGCAACCTGATCTAGTGGGAGGTGTCCCTGCCCATGGCAAAGAGGTTTGAACTAGATTATTTTAAGGTCCTTTCCAACGCTAACTATTCTATGATTTTATGATTGTAAAAATTAGATTAATTTTCCCCAATTTAAGTCTTTCTTGTTCCCCTCAGTAACAGGCAACTTATTGCCCTATGGTTACTTGGACTCATGAATTTTCTCAACCTATTTTCTCCCACTTTCCTATTGTGGAGAAGGAATTAGAAAGGAGCAGGCTAAGAGTTTGGCCCTGATCTAAAATCAAGGGGTTTTTTTTATTTGTCATGAGGTTGTTTATAGACATTTAGTCTGTACTTCATAAATATCAATATTAGAACACTTCTCCACTTCTGAATTTGCAGTATTTGCTGAACCATATTTATTTTCTATAAATTAGTTTATCTTGTTCTTAAGGGGTATTGAAGCTGCACACTATTGAAAGAAAATAAAGCTCCCATTTTCAGAAATTAAGACCGACAGTTCAAAGATCGACCATCTCAAAAGACACATTAATCTGAGCACTTTGTTAAAATGATCAGATTGGGGAAAGAATTTTCTTCTGCTTGAAACTTGCAGATTTACTAGGATTTTTGTGCCTTTATCTATATTGTGAAGCATGTTTTGCCTCCAAGGATCATCTGGGCATAATGTTCCTCTTATTCTGGGTTTTAAAGCACTGAATGAACTTTTGATCTCTTCAGAAAGCTTTTGTGCTGTTTTGTTTCTCTGTCCTGTGAACTACAATACATAGTTCACAGCTTGTAGGATTCTGGGGTTGGCTAGTTCAACGTTTAATGTGCATGTGCTCACAAGTGCAGGAGACATATTCAGTGACCAAACTGACATGCATATTTTCTTCAGTATGAAAGTTATTATTGCTTTTTCATGCATGGATAATTTAAATATAAGAAATCAGCAAATTTTTAGCATTAAAGAGTAATATAAAGTGTTCCGTATTCACAGACTAGGAGCTGGGGTTTCTTTTGATTTTTTTTTTTGTTGGGTCGGCTTTGTTTTTTGTTTTGCTTTATTTTTCTTTTTTTAGTATATATAGATTATTTATGCAAATCTAGACAGTTGTTTTGATTGAGTTATTGTTGAGAACAATTTTTTCCACAACTTAGGACCAAATTCCTCAAATTAAACTCCCTTAACATAGGAAATATGTGGAAAATGTGGCAGTCCATCACATTCACCTGCAGATTAGCTCTGGTGATGTTAGTTACTCCAAAAATGAAGTTTTCGGAATCTGTTCCTCCTACTGGAGTCTCTTGCATATTCTCTACCTATGTTGAAAAATTACGTATTTCAAAATATGATTCACAAAAGCTACTGTATAAATAGGAATTAAGACAAAGTACATTTCAGAATATTTTTTTCATAGATATAGAAATATAATTTCTTTATTCTGAACTTAGCACTCCTGTAGACAAACATTTCTTCCCAGAAGATCCACATTTCTGAAATACTAAGATCATCAACTACTTTATTTAAATGTATAATTTTTAAATGGGTTTTGTGACTTACCCATTCAAAAGCAGGACATGAGACTTAAAAGATCTTTGGCTTCTGTCTTCTTCTCTACTTTAGAATGTCTGAAATCTTGACTCAAGTCTTGTTTCTATCTAGGGTATCTTAATTTAAAGGATATAGAGGGTTCATGTGGTTGGAATAATCAGTCTAAACCTTTTTCTCAACTTATTTTTTGTCCATACTAATGAGTTAATTTATATCACGTCTAACAATAGCTTTGCTAATAGTTTTGTCTTCCAGTATATGAAGAGCCGCTGAGACAAAACTGAGCTCTGGAATTCATGTCTTCTTAGTTCCAGGTAGGTCTTATCAGCAGGCTTGAAAACTAAGGGTCTTCCACAAAGATAAACACCACTGTGAAAAACAGTTATGATTCATGTCAGAGTAGAATATGGAGTGGTAGATGTGGTCATTGTACCCTGTGTGGATCTGGCACGGTT
>WYDI02003741.1:0-78760 GCA_009867235.2 Psittacus erithacus
GGGGCTTGGAGCAAGCTGCTCTAGTGGAAGGTGTCCCTGCCCGTGGCAGGGGTTGGAACTGGATGAGCTTTAGGGTCCTCTTCCTACCCAAACCGTTCTGTGATTCTATGATTTTATGAATTTGGAGGTCAGAAAAAGCAGCATTTTATGGAATAAGGCCAGATCCAAAATAAAGAGGAAACCAAAATTAATTCTTAGACTAGAAGCCAGCCTAAATCTTGATATTTGGATAATGAATCAGACAATGTCAACCACACCAAAAGAATCATGAGCATTCAGGGCTCTAGTTTTGCATCTCTGACTGGGTGCAAAACTCTGTGTTCCTTCCAGATTGTATGTTGCCATCTGTCTCTGCCTCTCACCACTCCATTTGGCCACATGCCGCTCATTAGGGCACATGCATGAATCAGCCAGTAAAGAGGAACATTAACCTGAGGTTTTCTTTTACCAGTACTCTTTGTGTGCTTCCTTAAGGCAACCAAGTCTGACCTCTCCTGCCCCCTGTAAACATGGTGCTGAGATGGAACCAACTCCAAATTCAGGGTAGTTCACATTGTAGGTCTGATTTGATTTCACTGATACCTCATTGTGTGTGCCTTGAAATCTGGGCATGAGATAGAAAAACCGTAGAGGAGAAACAGCTACAGTGCAGGTAGTGCCAGACAAAAGAACCCTTATTTTAGAAGAGTGATCTATGGAAAAAGTGAAGGAACAAATTCATCAACATCTGTGGTCTAGCAGGTGAAGTGGATATTGATTCAAGTAAAAGTGGCACAACTGGGCTGCTAAGAACAAACACAGCTACAAGACAGAGGAACATCTTGTAGCTAGGTAGACATGAATGTTCTGATTCCAAAATACAGCTCAAGGTCATCTCTAAGTGCAGAGTACAAACACAGTAACAGCTATGGTAGTTTGTGCAGCTCTGAATGACAGCTGAATCCCAGCAGTTTCAGGAGCTCAGATCAGACTTGACATACTGCATAACTTCCCAATAGCAGGGCTTTCCTCCTGCTTACCTCCAGGCCAGTAACCATCTTGCAAATGTAAAGCTCAGCCCAGTACACAGAGAGAACTCCCTACTAACCCCATCCTCTCAATGCAGCCCTCCAACATCTCACACCTCCTTTCCCTCACAGTCCCTCCTTGGCTTATTTGCTGCCTCATTTTGCTCCATGCCTACCCTACACCAGGCAGGACACCAGCCCTGTGGTCTGTACAGCCAAGGCTGCCGGGGAGTGCTTGGGGCACAGAAAAGATCAGCTGTTTGGTGGCATCTCACTGCTGTGAAGGGCTGGAGCTGCTTCATCTCAGCTCCAGCTGAGTTCTGAGGTCACAGGGAAGCGAAACACTGTACTATGAGTAGTAGCGTCTCACAGCCTCTGCTCAGATGAGAATGCAACTGGAGATACAAGTCAGAAGCCCCTGCCTATTCCCAGAGGCAGGATTCTACTTGCATAAAAGACACATACTCCTCCTTCCCATCTCCTCCTTAGCTAGGAACCATATTCCCCGCTTTAGGTAGTGCTTATACCTACAGCCTTTTTCTGCCTTCCAGTTATGTTCATATCTGGAGCCACACAGCTCAGCTTTCTGCTCCATACTGTGCTACCTCTGCTGAGCCTCACTGAACATTAACCATGCTGTACAGGGTTGAGGAAAGACTGGAAAAGCACCTTGCATATCATGGATACTACTTGCAAGAGAAGAAACAAAATGAGGACCTTCAGGATTTCAGTCAGTGCACAGACCAGAAAGAATCTGAATCAACTTCTGGATTCTAGAAAGGTTTTCTCTGCTGTCAAAAAGCTTCGTAGAGCCTTCTAGGGGGAGTTACGAGTTATTTCAGAAACAGGAGGACTTTTTTCATGGGGAGAACTGTGCTTTTGGGTATTTCTTTGTATTTCTGAGCCAAGGCGCACCTGCCTTCCATTGATCTCCTGTACAACTGGAAGAAAGCCAACATCCACCCACAGAGCGAGCCCCCACCAGAGCAGCACGATGCTCCATCAAACACTGGCCACCTATCCATTGTCATGTATCCGGTATTTGTCACTAGCCCGATCAATCCCATGCTGTTCAGCACATTTTAGGAACTCGGGCTAATAAATCATTGAAGTGCCTCTCACTTCACAGATGGTAAGTGCAGTTCAATGAAGGTAATTATAAAAAAAATTACTTCTGGAGCAAAAAAATCAAAACATGGGAATATCTGTCTAATAGAAAAGGCCTGCAAAGAGATTTGGGAGTTCTAATAATTCTGAGGAGCAGGTTAAAGGTCTGAGAGTCTGACAGTAGGTTTTCCCTCTGATTGACTGAATCGATCCTGTCCTCATGTAACAGCTCTGGGCCCCTGTATCTCTGAGATTTCAGGTCCTGGAAACAGTGCTGAGGAAAAAGACTGCACCTCTCACTGTAATGTGTTGGGTTTTTTCTGTCTGCAAACACAATATCCATCACTGCGAAGACAAGATGATGGAAACGCGCAGATCCTGTAGGGAGCAGGGATAATACTAAAGCAAGACCTGAATTCCAATAACAGTGGCAGAAACAAAGTGAATTCCCAAATTTCCATTTGATTTTTGTTGTTGGATTTCAACATGACACGCTGTGACTGTGTCATTTCAACCTACCACTTCCACTGATCTTTCTAACTTGCCAGAATAAAACACCTTAGTTCTCAGATGACACATACAAAAGGAAAAGGCTCTTCTCAGCCAGCATCACTGAAGATGTATTTACAAGTGGTCAGATCACTCTCTCCAGCTAAGAGGCTGCAGCAAGTGAAGTCACCTTTGCCCAGCCATTGAGGCCACAGCTGCTACCACCTCTGTGATGCATACCCAAGGGTGAGAAGCAAGACAGACTAGAGGAAGCAGGATTTCTGAAGGACCTTTCATTCCAGGAGAGGTTGAGAGATCTGTGATCCACCAGGGCCCTGTCCTGACCCTTCATTTCTGGTCTGGTTTGTCTCTCTGACTTCCGACTTCTCCCTACATATCTGCTAGTTCCAGCTTCAGATCTAAGCACAGAAATGGGCTGCCTCACCTTTTCTGGTCTTCTTTACGTAGCAGAGCTAGTGCAGCCAAATTTGGGGTTACAGAGTCAGTGCTCCCAATACTACTGAGATACGGAACCAAATATTTATTTTGATATGTAACATGCCAAAACCTAATTCAAGAGCTAACAAAATCCTCCAGAGTTCAAAGCAAATTCAAAACAAAGATCTAAAGTAATCTGTTTACCATTTCCTTTCTTTTTTCACCGCAGTGAAGCATATATTCATGTCCCTCAAGCAATTTACAAAGTTAGTCTTCTTACTCTGCCTACTTTCGCATTAAGCTGTACACCCCATTTTAACAAGCCCATTAAGTTTTAAATCACATAAGGCCTTCACAGAGAGCCTTCATAGTTTAGGTTGTTTACCTGATCGTCTTCCTACCTACTAAGTTGTGATCTTCATCTTGATCTAAAGGCATTACAATGACTATCCCAAGGGCAAAGCTTTGTTTACAAAGCACTAGGTAAACAGAAGTGGCTGTGTCTCCTCCTTCCAGCTTTCAGAACAAATAACACCTTTTTGATTGCAATTACACTGTGAGGAGCATGACATTTAGTGATGCATTCTGAGTGCCCTTAAATCGTTATGTAAAGGAAAATGTACAAGCCAAATGTGAAATATGATTCCAGGAACTGTTAGGAGATTAGAGATATGAATAAATCTGTTGAATGAATACCTGCCTTGGACCTTTCAGCTGGAACCAGTAACAGCCAATCACAAACCCCTTTTTATTATGAAGAGTCCTAACAGCAGTATAAAACATACAGTGCAGCTACAAAAGAGAAGAGTTAAGGTGAGGACAATTTAGGTGAAATTTGTCACTGTGCTGAAGGCAGGAAGAACAAGCTATATTCCTGAGACCTTGGAACTGCTACAAAAGACTCAAAGGATCTTACCTAAGATCCCTCCCTGGCATTTGAGTACACATCCAAACTGAATCAATAAAGTGCTGAGAGCTACCTAATGTAAGGTAGCAGAAGTTTTCTGATTTCATAAGTGGTTGAAACTTTCCTGTTTAGTTTCACTGACATCATCAACTAAACCAGTGTATAAACCAGGGAGCCCTGAACTCTTACTCCCTCGCCTACTTTAACAACAACCTCCATTTAATTAGCACTTTTATCAGGCTGATACATCTGAAGGTGCTTTATGAAAGATGTACACTCATGTAATCTGCAGTGCCAAGGTAACAAGTGAATCAAGAAAGAAAAAACAAGAAAGCCTCAATTTAGACTTATAAAGCGAAAGAGTGACAACGGACAAAATAGGTTGGGTTCTCAGCAGGCATATACCAGTGACTGAGTTCTGTTCTCCATCTGCTGATACTCCAGTACACTGACTTTAGGAAACTTATACCCAAGTTTCACGTTCACATTTCCACATGGTAGGTTTTTTTAACGTACCTAAGAAAGAAAATCTGGAAGCAAAGTTTTAACGTTGCTGACTGGTAACTCCTTACTCCCCTTTAATCTGAGCTCCGGAAGACTGTATGTGGAGTAAGTTAGTGTTGGTCACCTTGCTTCTATTTACTGTCTTGCCTGTGGATCAAGAAGTAATGTATGTCACATTTCACAGTAAGATGCATGTAGATACCCAATCTGGTGCAGCATTATAAGTGAGGCTGGTACTAGAACTGACACCCTTCAGATGAGAAATTAAAACACTTGTCCAGTGTGGTCTTCTCCTGATCATCCAGATGGATACTAGAGATCATGTGACACTCTTTACAAAGCATGGGGAACACCGCTGGTGTCTTCAGCAATACTCTTAATGGCAGGGTTTTATGTCCTAGACCATGAATAGCCATAAATAGATGCTGGTTTCCTCTAGAGTGTTATTAACATTACTGATCTGGATCATAAGGCATATCCTAATGTTGTTACTCAGATTCTGTTCAGGTGAAACACCCAGTAAATGATGAGGATCTCCCTTTGCCTGCTACATTATCTTCCTAAAAGCCTCATTTCTAGAGGCTATCACAGTCAGAACATGTTCAAGCTCTAACTTCAGCAGGAAGGTAGATGAAGCTGAAAGAAGACCACAAGTTATTAGGGTTAAGATTTAAGTTGAGGAGTCCTCTCAAGCTTGTCAGTTGGGCTAAACTGTTATTAGAAACACTGATAAGGAAATAAATAGATAGTTTGAAAAATCACATTTCAAATGCCTTCTCTTGTAAAATGCTTTGCTAGGCATTGACCTCACTGCATTTTATTACACGTTGCATCCAGCTACATTAATAGAAGTGATGTCTACTGTGTTAAAGTCATGACGAAAGAAATGGTAACTTAAAATCTTTTTCTAAGGGGAAAATGCAATTTTAATGACAGCAAAGCACAGGATTTGTTCAGTGAAAAAGAAAGAAAAATCAAGAGCTCAGGCATCTTCCTGATGTATGAACCAAAGAAACTACACATTCGAAAAAGAAAACCCCAAAGAACAATCAGGAGGAGGCAGAGATTAGCAAATTAAACCCACAGGCTAATCTCACGATTTCTGAATAGTTAGGGTTAGTGAACACACACTGCTGGGAAAGGTTCCAAGGGAACAGCGAAATAACAGGTAAGAAGCAATGAATCAGGATCTCTCTGCTTCAGCTATATAAAGTATGCCTAAAATGAAAGTGTCATGAAACAAGAATACACCAAAAGGCCAAAACAAGGTACATTTTCAACAGAGCTTCACTGATTTTATCAGAACTGTGTTTTTAAACCCAGATTTCCCCTTTTTCAAAGATAATACGCAAAAACTCAGCATTTGTTGCAGCAGAAAAAAACATCCTTGAATACAATTTCACATTACCCCCTCTTCTGCCTCTTGGCTTCTGTGATGCCACTAAACCCAGAATGTGTTTTAGTTAGAAAGATCTACTGGCCTGTCAACTTTCAAAACATCCATCAAGCTGTTTTTGTAACACATTGGGGCGAGGAAAGGGGAAACCAAATTTGAAGGACTTGTCAAAGCTCACAGTAATTTATGAAGCAAATGGAAAGTGCCTTTGACAGTAAGAAACTACTTGCCATGAAACTATTTTGCAGAGAAATAAATGCTACAGACTAAACTGGGATGCTGAACTTGCCAGTGCCCTACCAGGGGGCTGTGCAGGGCATTGCTCACTCTTGCACCTAACTTACTCCACCTCTGAAAGAAGATGAGAATCCTAACTGTGAAAAGCTTATCAAGATTAATCAGTGGAACAGTCTCAAGGAAAGGTTAGAGCCATCTTCACTTTTACCCTCTACTGAAGCCCCACTATATCCTTATTTATGAATTGCTCAGGTTACAGAAGTACCCACAGCAGAGATCCTGTTAAATTTGGCACCACACACACATATAATGAGATATGGGAGTTGTAAAGCCCTGAAGGAATCATGCTGTGATCTCACGAGATGACACAGGGAGTGTTTCTATCCCCCACTTCCAAGGTCAGGAACTAAGAGTACTCAAACTAGCAAAGGTGGGAGTTGAGTCCAAGTCTCCCAAGTGCCTTAATGATGATTTGAACTAAGCAGGACTAAATGTCACGCAGAACAACAAATATTAGCAGGTAAATGAAGTCTACAGAGAGAGATAAAGAAAAACTGGGATTGACTAAAAATTTTCCATGTTGTCTGGAATTGGAAGAGCTCTGCAGAGATTTTGGTTTTAAGAAAGGAAAGCTTTGATAGAAGCGTCCTTTTGCTGGTAAAAAAGATGGTGTGGATAATCTCACAACTAAATAGTCTATCTCTGTGATAAATAGCCAGTCACGTTATGTTTGGTAAAGCCTCTGCAGAGTACCCATTACTTTACTACTGTTATAATTTCTACAGGAATAGGTTTGCACCAGTATTGTCATGGAGCAGCCTGATCTTCCCCAGGCTTTTTAGGTCAAAAATGACCAAATGATTTGTTGGGCAAGTCAGCGAAGGGATACAGTGGGAACACAAAGGCTATGATGCAAGGTGAGGGTACTTCAAAAGATACCAGCAAATACAAGCCAACACAGAGGGAACAACAAAGCTAGAGCTAGTCTGGTGAGATAATTGAGTGGTAGGCTCTGAAGGAGCAGGCACAGACTGAAAAGGACAGTTGAATACAGTGTTTTGGGGACTTACACCTCACAGAGCTTCTAATAATAGGCAATCATTTTAGCACAATGTTTAGAGCAGTTAGCAGAAATGAGACAGCTGATGCATTTTCCACTCTTAGGCTGAGATTGAAGAATGTTTGAGGAAACTGAAACACCTTTATGCCCAGTGAAGTGGAAAAGGGGTTACAAGTGGCTGCTATAACTCAATGCAAGTATTATCCAGCTATCACTGAAAAGAATTCAGAAGAGTCAAGATTAGGTGGCTCACAGAGCCGCTGAAATCACCAATTTGTGGATTGTTCCCAAACACAACTGAGACTGGGGAAAAAAGTCACTTGTGAGAAAAGAGTCAGAGGCTCCTTTTGTAAGCCCAGTAGCATGTGGCTGGTTAGAATTGCAGGCAGTGTTTCTGACCATTGTTTGTTCATGTTTTGTCTGTAAAACTGAAAACTGTAATAGCATTTCATACTCCCAAAGAAGATTGAGAAGTAGAGAAAAGATAGTCTGAATGGCTCCTTTACAATGACCTCCATTTCGGAATCCCTTTATTCCTTATCTCACTTAATCAGTGAAGGTTATTAATGGAAACAACCCCAGGTTTTCTTAGCCCTTAATACCAATTGCTTCTTAAAATTAGTCAAGAGAGGCCAGTATGCAAGTTTTCTTATTCAGCCAAGTAATAGTGAGCCTAACTTCCAGTGTTATTAGTAAAGCAAAAGAACTGTCTTTGCCATGAAAACTTTGAGGGCTTCAAATGAGTCTGAAACAGTGAACACCACCTTAGGCTATGCCCTTATTTTTAAGTTTCAGCTATTTCTTGTTTTTCATTGTTCCCATATTCAGTTTTTAATCTGAGTTTGATCAAGTTTGGATGATTTTATGTGTTTGTCAGCCCAAGGTCAGAGTTTGGATGACTGCCTCATTAGCTTAAAGGTTTTAACAAGTAGCATAGGAGCTGCAGATTCCATTAGTAGCGCACAAGCCAGAGTCTTTTAATATTTAGGATGTTGTCTGGGATCCAACTGAGTTTTGGTTGCTATGGAATGAAGTCTATAGGAAAAAAAAAAGCCCAGGGCATCGAGTCCACATTCTGGGTATGTCCTGACAGCAAAGAAATAACACTGTTCCGGCTGTAGACTCTTGCATTTTTACAATGTTTTGCATGCAAAGTGATGGAACCAAGATAAATGGTTGCAGATGGTTGAAACTAGACTCCAGAAAACAAACTGAGTTTACCCAGTGCATCACGTATCTACACTGCAGATGTCTGCCTCGTTAGCAGGTCCTGCTGAAACAATTCTGAAAGGACTGCTTGTAAAACTGGCTTGGAGATGGAACCTGCTAAGGTCATGAGTGTATCCCACTTGAAAAAACCATCATCAGCCCCAGCTCACTGTCCAAGATTTGTGATCATGATGTCGTTGGATTTTTCCTTCATCTTCCTTTGTGTTTCCTGTTTCTTAAAATACTGATGAAGAACAACCTAATGAGGGGAAGGGGCAGCTCACCCTCACATCACCCATATAGTCCACTCTCAAGAACACAAATGTTCAAATGCAGATATTAAAGGGGACTGTCATATAACCTTAGGATTAACACCCACAACAAGAAGATCCTAATTCTCATCCCAATTTTCCCCAACCTGGACAATTCATGTCAGAAAGGGGTCTATCAGAATCAGAAAAGGGAGGCAGTATGGAAGACTTCTGTATGAGGAAGACTCACATGGACTCTTTAGGATTTCAACTTTGAACAGAGATGACTTAGAAATTACTTCAAGGGTCTACAAACTTGGGAATGGTCTGGAGGGGTTGGACAGAAATGGGCTGTTCACCACCTCTTCCAGTATAAGAACAAGAGGCCATTAGATGAAGCCCATGAAAGCTGTGTTCCAACAAGCAAAAGGAGGTTGTTCTTCACATAACAGAAAACAGACATGTGGAACTCTGCCAGAGGCATTATGAACACAAAGAATTTACATGACTTTAAAGGGAGGCAGGGCCAGGATTGGGAACAGGGATCTAAGTCCAGAGATTCTGAATTCAGCCACCTCTTCCCATGACTCTTTAAATCTACTGCATGCCAGTGCATGTTCCCTAGTATGTTGCATAAAATCCAATTCCAAACAGCTTTCCTTGTTTGCACTTTCAAATGGTACCTCTGCCTCCTGACTGCTCAAAATGCCAGGACCTGCAGTTGTCAGAAGAGGGATCAGATAAAGATCCCTCTTCTTCTCACTTTTGAATCTTATAGCAGTCACGATGCTTGTAATGTATGAAGAGGTCACATAGTGATACAATAATTCAGGACTTCAAAATGAATCTCAGCAGCTTGGAGTAGATGACTAGCATTCAAGCATGAAAAGGAGGCTTAAGCAAAACAAAAATGACCTGAGAGATGAGTAAATTCCTCTGAAGAGTTCCTTGAAGGTTAGAAACAAGTCTTACAGAAATGCCATAAGAAAGTGCATAGGGGTAGCATGTTTATGTAGGGACACGTGAATATTAGGGAGAAGGAATTTTGAACCCTCATAAGTTATAGCCTGTTTCTAATAAAAGCTCCTTTTTACTGGCTAGAAGATAATTCAGTTAATATAACAAATAGGTAAAATTCTTTGCCAAACTTCAGATTTATTCTTGTAGATCCAGAAGGCAGAAGCTATGGGCCTTGTAATTCTGCACATACACACGCTCAAAGCAGACACTCCCAGGGTATTTTCAGGTACAAGAGTTCATGATCAAAATGGTTCATAACCCAGCACTGTTCATCACTGAGAGACTCGAGTCAGGTTATTCAAGGCTTTCTATGGTAAGATTAATAACAAGGAGCATACTGAGCCTGGAGCAAAGCAGCATCTAGGTCATGGCAGGATAGCTTCCAGTCTATCACAATAGCTTCATGAACTTTGGGAAAAGCTGAACTAGATGCAGAGAGGTTCTGAATAACTCAAAGTTGTCAACAATTCCTCAACACAACGTATGTTTTTAAGTATTTCAGAATTCACAAGGCCATTTTCATTATGGGGCATTATTGTTCATTTACTTCTAGGAGCTGCAATAGGAACACTGTATGCTGATTATCAAAAGGTACCTTTTGATGCATAGACCTTCTCAGTAATGCAGCGAGAGACGGGATATTTACATTAGATCATGGGGGGGGTAGGGGGTGTGGAAGTGTTCTTTCACTGAAGAAGCACCAGTAGGTTTGGGACCAGCACATCACAGTCTTTCCACTTTGTGTTCTGTTGACCTGCCTCTCAGACCAACCCATGCCTCAGGTTTCAGAACAAAATGAATTCCTCCTAATGTGTCATGCTACACAATACGGAAAATGTGTTAAGAAAGGACCAAGAAGCAATGGCAGGAGAGAAGAGAGGGAGATACCGATTCCTGCATGCATAACGTTTTCCAAAGATCAGCAATCTTATTAAAAGGTTCAGATCTTGATATTCACCCACAGCCTTTGCTTCTGTAACCTCCTGTGACAGCAAGTTCCTGTGCTGTGTGAGAAAGCATTTCTTTTTGCTGCCCCATATTCATTGCCATTGATTGCATTGATTGACCCCCTTTTAATTAGTCAGTGCAAACACATAAAGGGCATCCAACAGGGTTCCAGAGTGACATAACTTGACATAATGCAGCCTAATGTGACAAGCTGCTGAAGTTGTCAAGGTTCCTAGAAAACCCTTGTATGAAAACTTTAGAAAACACACAGCTACACAATCCTACTGATGCAGAAGGTTCAGCACTGCAGCACAGGCTCCACGAAGGAGGATGAAATCCCTTATGTGAAATCCCTTTCCATCTCCAGGTAAGCAGGAGAGCAGAGGGACCATTCCCTTTCACGCATCTCATCCTCCTGTATTATCACAAACAGAGCAAACCCTAATAGTCCACCCTCCCTGTGCTTTCTGATCCTGGAATTAAATCAGATGAAAACTCCACAGTTTTAGCATTCCAGCAACAAAAGGGAACCTGATCTCTTGCCTACTCATGTGTAACACACATTACGAGAATGAAACTAGGTACTTAAATTCTACCTCGGCCTTCCTCCTCATTCATTTACATCCATATGAAAAACTTTCTCACCACCAAAGCATTCATACTGCTCCTTCCCAAAGTGTGTAAAGAGGAAATGAACACAAGATGTTACATTTGCCCTGCAGGTGCCCAGCTGAGCTGGAATCTGTTCCTGTCCATCTGCCCAGGGTTTTTTACTGTATGTGACACTTAAGGTTAAAAGATTAAGGACTGTCTACTTCTTTTTTATGGTAGAGGATGCTGGTTGAGGCCACCTGGAGTGAAATGCATCAGGCCTTGCAGACAAGCACAGGAAGCGGTACAAGAACTGGAAAGCAAAACAGGTTTGCATCTGGAAACTCCAGAGTGGGATGCATTACGCCCCAATAGCATCCCCCTTTTCTCTCCCTAGAGCTCATTAAAGGAGCTCCAATTGCTTCTTGCTTTTAAGGTTCTGGTGAAGATCACTCTTCCCAACAAACCCTAATCCAGATACATCACTAGAATCTGGTTGATAACACAGACTTCCCTTCCAAAATGAACTGACCTAAATTTTATGTGTTATTTTTCCCTTTCCCACACTATCCGTAACTGCTAGGTCCATGCACTGAAAGCCACAGACCTCATATATCTAACTGGCTCCAAAATTCCCATTTTGCATATCTGAATAACAGAAAAACACATCTTAAACTTCAACAGCGGCTCCAGTACAGGAAATGCACTAGACAATGACATGACCATTGCAAACCTGGCACAGTCACAACACCAGGTAGGTCTTTCCATAAGCACCTCCGAACCCCAGATGCTGCTTTCATGGTTTAAAGGGATTTTTGCAGACCAAGGATTTTTCCTGGCTGGCCACAGTTTATTTTATTTACATTTAAATAGCAAGATTATGATGCTGTTCCCCTGTGCTTTGCATGTATATAACTTCTGGGGTTTTTACTTGCAACTTGAAGAGATAGCACATACTGAGTTTATTTTAAATAGTTTCCTATTCAAACCCCTGAACCCACACTATCCAGTACCGAGGCTAAATTCTACCCTTCAGAATAAACAAGCCTGGAAGCTTTCATTTCTCTCTGACTTATCTCTGATCTGTTTGAAAAACCTGACCAGATCTCTCTTTTCGTCTCACAAAAATTCACACTGAGAGAAGTAACATCATCACAACCTGTCAACACTTAGAGGCTAAACAAAGAAAGAAACAGATCACGAAAACAGAGATGAAAAGCTTTGGTGCCCCTCTTCCCAAACTAATACTCCCAAAATGTGTTTGGAGAGAGGGGGAAAGAGACATTGTTTGAGCTAACACATCAGCCAGTGTGATTATTTAACTAACTATCTCCATCCCCAGACATATCACATGGAATGCAATGCCAGCTGAAAGTATTATGTAGCCTTCAGTGATGTGAAACATACAAGCTCTAAGGCATACAGTTTGGCTGAAGACTCCAGCTGGCACTGGTAGTTTTATTCTACTGTGAAAAACATGAAAGTCCTCAGACGCCCCGCTGATCATGGGATCTGAGGAACTTCCCCACATCAGCCTCACATGTACTCACACTGCAATTAACACGCTCCTCCCGCTCTGTCTTCTCCCCCTCGCTGCAGATGTGTACACACGTACGCACGCACACAGCCAACATTATGTAGTCCAAGAACCCTGAGCTGGGAGTCCATGTGGTCCATGTGCCGTTGTGTTTGGAAGGGGGAGACATTCTTTGTCCAAGTGCTAAGAAATCTGGGCTCTCAACTTTCACTTGAAGGTGGCTGCAGCACATGTAAAGACCATTAAGGGCTCTGTTTTGCTTCCTAACTTTTCACAGTTTTTCCTCCCTTTATGACATGTTTATTGGCCTTGAAGGCTGAGGAGGGATAACATAGGAAACCAAAGTCCTCCACTCAGCTCTGACTCAACTCTTGTGCACTTCAGCCTCATTTAAGGGCAAGCTGCACTCGGCATGGTGGCTAGCTAGTGTGAGCAGCTGGAACCATTAATCCCTGTTCACATCTGATTTTCGGCAAAAATCTAAGCCAGTGGGTCCAGGGTAGTTAAATGTGCTGCTTGGCAATTAACAAAAAAGGTTACAGATGAATATTATTTGGTCTGAAAACAAATCTGCAAGGGGTTTTCAAGACTGGTGCCTTGAGGATTACAGCTTATTTGTGGAGCTTTAACAGGAAACTGCTAATTATGACACCTGCACAACTTCCCTTGAATTAGGCCCTGGGGATGCGTTGCCTTGCCTAGAGATGTTAGCCAAAGCCTCAGGCTCTTAATCCATAGCCGTCACCTAAAGTGAGAACAGAATAGGCAGCCATAGGGTACTTGCAATCTTAGTTAAGGGTATCACACAGTTTAAACTGGATTTTTCCTTCCAAGACAAACTACTCGAGTCTCAAATACTCTTTCAAGGAGGCTCCTGTGGAATCAGCAATCTGAGCCATTGAAATGGCTTCCAGTCAAAGTGTATACCTATGTAGCACTACAAAATTGTTCGGAAAAGAGAGTCAAAGTATAAGAATCAAAGCAAATAATCTAATTGATATGACTGTAAACCAAGGGAATGTCACCCAGAACCACACTGACTATTTCAGGTTAAAATGGACATGTGTTTCTCAAACCTTGGTCCTCTAGGTGAGATGAATACTCATTTCCAGACTTCAACAAATACAGTTTTACAAGTATTTTCTAGAGCTGCTGTGCTTGCAGCTTGTCCATGCTTTCCAGCACAGAGTGTCCATGTTGTGATACAAAAGCCAGGATATTGTTCAAGACAGCTTCAGGCAGTGGTTTCCCCAAGACGGGCTCGGAGAATCAGATGAGCTTGCATGTCTTGCAAATATTAAGGTTCTAAACATTGCATGAGCAGCCACATTCTGAGAGAGACTTTGGGAATAATCTGCCATGACAGGCTTTCCTACACTGCCCACTGGTTACACAGCATATGAAGCCCATGCCAAACTGGCTGGTGTGTCTTCATAGAATGATCAGCATTTCCTAATCTATGTTAATGTGTTAACCCTCTCCTCAGCAATTATCAGCCCTTTAGCCTGTGGATGGGTCTCAAACGCAGCGACAGGCTGATATGGCTGTATGATCTTGTTCCAGAGCTATACTGGGTATTTCTGCAGGGTGCTTTGTATCCTGAGAAGATATTCAAACCACCAGGATACGGGAGATAGCTGCCTTAGGAAGCCAGTCATGGCACATTCCCCATAGCGTCAAGAAAGTCTCCTTCTTAGTTCTGCAGGAAGCTTCCCCCTAAAGTGCAACTCACAGACAAAAGCCATCCTAATGGCAAATAATGACTATGATGCTTTGCTTATTTTTATGTTTAAGTCAAACTGGTCAGTGGCAAAGACCAGTGACACTGCCCTCATCATGGGAATGTAACAGGCACTCCTTGAAGGCTCAGAGGCAGGCACTCATTTTATTGACAGCAACATGCCAAGGTAATAACTCATCCCTAAGTCTTACACAGTGCTTCTGTTCAGCAGACTGATGAAGCTGTCTCCAAAAATAAGCTGCCAGTGCCATGCTTGGACTGCAATAGCCGAGCCAGAGCCAAAACTGTCATCTCCCAAGGTCCTGACACCCCATGTAGCATCACACTGTGCCTCGCTCTGTGACTCCTGGATTTGCTGCAAGTCTGCTCTGACCTTACTGAAAGAGCAATATTCAAACAATGACGAAGCAGAGCAACATTTCTGCCCTGTTGGGGCAACCAGGGTTGATAAACGGGTGGCAGGACAAGGTTAAGCAATGCATTCACAGAAGAAAGCACTCACGGGTTTATTCCCTTGCCTCTATCAATGACTTTTTGCAAGTATCTTAATCCTTTTTTGTCTCAGGCTGCTGAAAACATGGGAGCATTCCAAGTAATAATAAACTCCTCGTCTTTAATTTATAACTCCTGAAAATTGACAGAAGCCCAAAACACCTTTTTTAAGCCTGAAAAGGTGGCAGAGATGCATATTGTGTTGTCAGCACAAGAACTTCTGTGGCTGCAAGGAGAGAGCTGCCAATGCGCTTGCAGAAATAGCAGCAGCATTTTGTTTATCCCTGTAAAACTTGGCCAGTATATTTTGCACTGAAGGAGCAGGTTTACCATGAGGAGAAGGAACTGCTGCCTCCATCCTTCTTAACATTGCCCAGTCTGGAGCATATCTCAGCCCCAGGCTGTGAGCCCTGCTCTCCTTGTGTCTTGTGGCTGCATCTACTGCAGGAGCACTGAGAAGGGGCTGTAAACCCTCCTGCTTGAGTTTACAACCCAGAGCCTGTGCTTCCTCTCCTTCACAGCTTTCCTATTGCAAAATCTGGGAACCAAACATCCATCAGTCCCATTGCACCCTCTTGTCCTTCCAAAATGTGCTGCTGTGCATCTGTGTTGTAACAGAGGCACGGAAAGCAGGGGGTTAGGAGCATCAAAACCTCCATCTGCAGCCTAAAGTAACAACATAGGGAGGAGTGAGAGAGGGAGAGTGGTGCACACAGCAATACAAAAAGCAGTTTTTGTGCCAGGCTCATCAGTGTGGCAGGGTAATAAGGTCAATGTGAAAACAACTGGAAGGCACATACCCCAGTAAACATGTGCTGAGTGAAAACGGCCCGACCTTATGTTGTAGAATCCAAACCCATTGAGTCAATTGCCAGAAAACATGACATGACCTTTCAGATTCAGTGAGCATCAGATCCAAGAGCAGGCTGCCGTGCTCTTTTCCATTTCACTGCTGCCCCCGGAGGGCCTCAAGTCACCTGAAATAATAGCTCGGGCTCCAAATCTGCACTCCTTTAATGAAAAAAAAAATACACATGGCATCAAGTTTGACCCTGGTGGCAGATTTTTTATATGCTTAGCTCAATTTCTTTAAACTTAACAACGGTGCTTTTATATATATATATATATACACACACATATATATATAAAAACCTTCCCAGAGCTCAGGTTTTCCTGCAGACACCCCATTTTTGGCAATGGAGGAAAAACCTCTTGTTTTTGTGAATGAGGAAAATAATTAATAGCTAATGAGGAGCTCTTTCCAACCCACAGCTTTCCCTCCCCAAACAAGTAAAGGAAAAGCTATTCCAGTTAAAACAGCCTTTTCGCTTTCTAGGCTGAGAAATACATAAAGATGTATTTTTGCCCACAAAGCTCCAAATCTTATTTTAATCCACAGACCTCAAGCTGCCCATGAGAGGAGTAAAGCTGTGCAGTGTTCCAAGCACTAGCAAGATGAGAGTTCGTGATATTAACTGCAATTTAAAATGCACTTTCCCTCCCACTAAATTACTTTCCTGGCTAAATCCTGATTAAATTTCTTCTCTCCTTTTCGTGTCTCCCTGGCAGACTGAAGGGGCTGAGATCTGAAATCAACTTCAGCTTTTAGGGGAAATATTTATTTTGGGGGCCAAACAAGGAGCTTTTTTGGATCCTGTTCAGATGTTCCCCTCCTCTGTCAAAAAAGCAGAAAGGAGAAGCAAGGATCTGTGCTGTCTGGAAACTGTATTTATTTTGACTTGAGCTGTGCCAACCTGCAGTATACAAATACTCAGTCAGAACTGCCTACCATCTGTGTCTATTGTGGAGGAATAGCAACATCCAATGGCCAGTTCAATGCAGGTTAATTGCAGGCGTGTATTGAATTCCTTGGAGAGCCAAGTACACAGTTAGCTCCCCCAGTGTAATCTCTTTCTGTTACATGAAGGAAATCAAAAAGAGAAAGAACAACAATGCCAACCCACAGAAGAGCTTGATGCCTCTCTGCACAGAGAAGGGGGTATCTGCAGGGAACAATAAGGGTCTATTAAATTCTTTCATTGGCAGGAGAAGTAAAATGAACATAAATTAATCAGCTACAAAAGATGGGGAAAGTGCTGGTGCAATTCTATTGAAGTCCATGGAGTTATGGAAGGGATAAATTTAACCCAGGATCTTTCAATGTCTGCATATTTGAAAGTGGCTTGTTGAAAAAAATGGGCATTCTTAGAAAAGAAAAAAGGAGTCTGAGAGGCTCCCTGTGAAATGCCATCCTTTTAATACCCTGAGCAGCCACATTTTCACCCCAGCCATACTGGCATTTGTCATTTTCTGTCCTTGAATTTATAAAGCCATCTGCCCAAGATTTTCCAGAGTGCTGGTGAACTGTGGGCATCAACCTTGTGGGCTTAAGAGAGCCAGACTGACAATGTCTGCAATGAAAATCAGTGCCCTGAAGAGATGCATCAGGTTGGGCAGGACCACATGCAAATGCTATGGTGTGTTTTGGAAGAAGGCGAGGAGCAGCCTCTGGCCCATGTGAACCAGAGCAAACACACCAGATCTGGAGAAGGAGCAGGGAAAAGGGATCTGCAGGGACTCAAGGGACTGCAGTATTTATATACAATAAAATGCCTTGGCACAGCTTCCCCATGAGCACTGCAGCCACATCCAGCCCTGAAGGGAAGCAGCCTGCTTCTACATGGACCAGGCATTAGTTAGCCAGGCTAGAAAGAGCTCCAGGGCAGAGCCTTGGATGAGATAAAGACAATGGATCAGATACAACGCTTCAGGTACCACACAGTAAATTGGTATCACGGAGAGCCATATTATTTCTTTGACATCCCCTTTTGCTCTGGGAGAAGTAATTCATTTGAGCCTTAAAATACCTACTTCCCACCTCTCTAGCAAGCTCTGTGCTGGCACACTAAACTGACAGGAGTGTGACCCCTTCCTTCCACCCAGGGGAAAGCTGTGCACCACCCATGAGCCACAGGAGATCCAGAGGGGTTTAATGGGGCAGTCGGTGCTTGCTCCCCCACCTACTTGTGCACACACAGAATTTCAGCCTCTGAACTGTTTGCCTGTGGGGGGGTTAACGTGTTTTTCCCTTCCTCTCCACATTGCCAGTGGCGATGTCCTTCGCACACACTCATATTCTTGGGGGCATTTTTAGCTCTTCCTCTCTCTTCTCCCAGACGTCAAAGCTGCCATTAAATCTGCCCAATTTATAATGCTGAAGCCTTTCAGCCAAGGCTTAGTCATCTCACGCCTCATCTCACTGCAGCTTTCTCCCCTCCAGGCTTCTGCCCTCATCCCCTCCGGTCCATTTATCCAGAGTCACCTACCTTCTCTGCCATCCTCACATCCTTGTGCTTCCCAGACAATGCTCATCACATCAAAGCTTATTGTTTTCACATTCAGCACCTTGCACAACTTCTTTTTCCCTTCCCACTTCCCCCTCTTTTCACTTTCATCCCGACCCTTCTCAGCTCTCCTAGGAGGCAATTTGTTCATGGCTTTCTTCCAATCTCATACCAGAGTTTCTTGTTTATGCCAAAAACCTTGATCAGGCTACAATACTCCACCAGGTCAGACGCACGTATCACAAGTCTATCAGTAAGTTTAGTTCTTCTCCATTTTGAAACATTAAAATAACCACCATGAAAAATAAAACTAATGCCTCACTTTTCTGCTTCCTTCAGTTACATCCCAGCCTGATGTGCTCGCACTGGCTTCAGATGACAAGCTGCTCTTCTCAGGCTTCACATCTTTTGGGTGTAACACTAGGGTTATACAAGATACCACATAATAGTGGCTGTGCACAGTCTCTCTGAAAACTCCTCCCTCTCTTATTTCACCCAAACCCATTCTATTTCCCTATTCTGAAACCAAATCTTAAAATGCCCTTCCATATTACAGCACTTATAATGAAATACTTGTAATGGGGGGGGCTGGATTCTTAAAAAGCTTAAGTCAATACGGCTTTGTTGCCATCCATGAAATATAACTGGCTTTATTAAAGTGTTGTATTGAGATATTGAGTAGTATATTATGACTATAATATGCATTATTATATACATATATACAAATATATAGACTATACAAATAATATGTATTATGACACATATTAATACAAATATGTATTAATACATATTGAGTAGCATCAGCTGGAAGGCTGGCCCCACAACCAAATATTTGAATAGAATCAAGTCACTGATTCTGAATTGAATTCAAAAAGCACCACTGCACCCCTGGGATTTTACATTGCCAAATCTATTTCAGCAACTAAGGAGTAAGAACATGTTTCTCTCCATACCAAGTTCTCAGTTCAGAACAAGCAAGAGGCGGAGGCTCCACATATGCTGTTGTGTAAACTGCTGAGTCTTTCAGCCTGAAGCTGACACCTATAGCCATGACCCACAGTGCCCTCATTTACCTCTTGAATTAAAAGGGAGCACATCAACATATTTCCTCTCTTACTCATTGGGTAGTCTCTCACACAAGGCTTCAGACCGCAAAGTTCATCATTAAACACAGATTTTCACCCCCAGGAAGTTCCAGAGGCCCAGAGAAAGATGCTACAAGCTCAAGTTCCTACAGTGGTTTCAATTACAGTATGCAAGGGACATTTAAACAAGCTTCCCTGGGATAAATGAGAGAAAAGAGCCAGCACACTCAGCATGAACAAAATAAAAAGCAATCTTCAGCTGGTGCCAGCCATGCATATTTTGAAAACCATCCCCTTCAGCCATTACTAACAAAAAGTCAGCAAAAACTTATTTTAGAATCTGAAAAGACAGAAATTTAAAGCATTTGGTGGCACAATCTGTTACTTAGGGACAAGCTCATTAAAAATGCAGGACTATTTACTGAAGGCAAAATGCAGACATGCACTTTTGCATGTAGAGCAAGCACTTACTGAATGATAGGAACACCTTTCCTCCTGATTGGAATGGGAAGGAGAGCTGCTTTAATTGTGCTGATGGATGGATGGCTTTCTGAAAGAAGGTAATAATTGGAGAAGCCAGTCCAAAACCTGGCATAAACTCATAAGGCCAATGACTAAGAGACTGAATTCAACAAGAAAATTGCTATTGGGAGTTAAAAGGAGCTTAGGAAGAACTAGGTAATGGACCCTAAGCTGCACACACATGAGCAAGGGCAAGAAGTTTCTAAGTAGCAGTCTGAGCAGCACAACTCTGTCACTGGGAGGTGATAAAAGAAGAGCAGGGGCCAGTTAACTTGAGTTCCAAAGGGAAATGCTAGAAAATGCAGAAATAAGAGCAGGAAAACCAGAAATCAAGAGAAGTGACACAGCAGGAAGATGAGACTGAGGAAGAACACTGCAACTGTCAACCCAAATCAGAGAGAAAGGAGAGGGGAAGGACCTAGAGCAGAGGAGGTTCATTATTCTCCTTTTTCCAATGAAACTACTGCTTTGGCCTGACCAGCTCTGCAGACTGCAGTTAAAGGTTGTTGGGAAACTCAGTTATTTGAGCTGGTGACTGATTTCACCATGGATTTATGTTGCTATAAATCTCCGACTTAAATCAAGTAGTTACTCCTCATCTAGATAGATCAGGAGCAAGCCCTTGGAAGTGAAAAGTGCATGAAGATGAAGATCTTTCTTAAAAGACAAAGACAAGACCCCGAACACAACCAGACACTTGAAGCTCGCTGCTATGAATTCCTTTGCTACACAAAGTTACATCTCAGTCATTCCTTTCATTCATGGGAGCAACTCACTTGTTTGTTTCAAGACAACATATGCTGTGTAACATATCTGAGAGTAAATGCAATAACCATTAAAATAATCATTACCAGACTAATACACTTTGTAACTTCCTAAATCTTTTATATGGTGGTTTTAATTTCTGGTCTTCAGCACCACGGATGTCCATGGCTCTCTTGGAAATAGGTCTATGAAATTTAACTTAACAAAAAGGAAAGCAAGGGGCTGTCAAAAGGCATAAAATCAAGAGGCCCTGTCCAAGAAGAAAAAGGTGTGTTGGGAGAGATTGGCAAATTGAAAAGGGCTTAAAGTTTAGGAGGCTTGCAAAAGTGAGTAGACCAGCTCCACAGCAATTCTGTATGACCACTGCACACATGGAAAAGAAGGAATGGTGGAAGATGGCTTCCCAGTTAAATAAAATCTTTTTGTGGTCAGAGAATTTATTGTGGCCTATCTCCAATATCCCACATGATTCAGAAGACTGAATATCGTTCCAAACTGCTCTGGCTTCCCCAAAAACAGCTCCTGAAAAATGAGATTTGTGACCCCAACACATAGCCCACTTGACTACCTCACACCGCTTCAAAGTTTCCCATGTGGCAGCTAAAGAAGCATCCTCTCTGCTGGGTAACTGGAGACATGTACTAAGATTAATTCATTCGAAATAAGCCTAATAACAAAGTAGAGGTTTATCAAGAAGTCAAAGTCTCTTCCAGATTGTTTGTTTTGCTCCTTTAAACTTTCCCAATCTGGCAAAGATGAAGGAACACTGGGGGAAAACATACAGAGGGAAGAAAAAATGATTTCTTTTGGTGCAAGAAATAATTAGAATAAAATCTTAAAAAGATAATCCAAGAGGCCTTTATTTCTGTTTCTCTGTTTTGTTCCCTCCCCACCACTCCCTGTTCTGCTCTCCTTATAGAAAAAATAACAGAGTGTTTAACACAGATGGTGTGAAAAGGGAATGGAAAGGAAATAAAAGAATCAGTACTCCTGGTGAATAATTTGGCTAGAGGAAAAAGACAGATACAGATCAGATTCTTTTGATATGTTAAAAGCATCCCAAAGTGCCTTCGCTCTGGATGCTTTTACACAAATTATCTTTCATCATAAAAGTACAAAATACATATAATGGACAGCTCATCTCCCTCCAATGAATATGTAGCCACTAGCTGATAAGATAATAGACTAAACGCTGACCTGTCACAGGCTTGACGATCATAAAAGTAGAGTTTAAAAAGTTGGTTCTCACGTCTCAGGCATTTAATGGGCAGACACCAAGAGATGCTTCCAACCTTCAAACTCTTTTCATGCTATTCTGCCTTAAGAAGCACAGGCATAACTCTCAAAGTGGTTGTATTTGGAGAAAGACACTGTTTATACATATACTTCTCCTACAACCTCAGTTCCCAGGAACTCCTTCCCACTTAACCTCAGAATGACTTTCGTGTCACGTAGTTGTTCTGAAAGAAACAGATTAAAAATCCCTTTATTGAGTGCAGCAGCCCAGTTTGGTTTATATTCTAATCGCAAGAGGCACCTGAGGCATCAGTTGATGGATAGGCTCCTAATAAACAATAATTATTATTGCAGTGTGCAAACCAGCTGCATTGCTGAAAACAGAGCATCAGAAATGGAAACTCTTTTACTGGTTTTAGCCTTTCCTGAGTCACCCCTGCCTTGCCATGGGATCCTGACCTCCACTCTTCACTGTGCCAGAGTGTCCATGAGAACCAGGCTTCCTATGTCTCCTTGCCCAAGCGCTTTCTTCAAAGACTGGAAAGACAATGTATATTTGGCCTTAATAATTAACTAACAGGCACCTTCATTCCTGTGCATGTACCACACATATCTGCTATGTTTTCCCCGTATGCTGCAAAACAGCCTGTATCCACTAGCTCGATTCTTCTCTTTTCTCAGTACCTCCCTTTGGGATCTGGCAGGGTTCATGTAAAGATAGAAAATACTTCTGTAAATAATACATCAAGGGAATTCATTTGAACTGGGCAGAACTGATTACAGAGTGGTTTTACATAGCTCAGCATCCTGTCAAATGCCACATTAAGATTACCTAGTTATTGGTAAATAGTATATTTCAAATCAACAGCCAGCCTGAAAGGGAACAGCATGTGGTATTCAGAGCTCAGAACTGATGGGTCTGGGTTCCTTCTACAGTCCTACTAGTAACCCACCATGGGATGTCTGGAAAAACACTGACCTTCACTATCACTATTTTAAACCCTGAAAACCAGGAAGATTAGCTGGAAAATTAGGTATAAATGGGGTTCTAGCAGCAGCCTTATACAGGTAATAGCATCTCTTCCTGTTAAATTAATAGAGGCTCAGTTCTTTAGAGGAATTTACGTGCTTAGTTTCACTACAGAAACTGCATGAAAATAAGTACCTTGTGTGGACCTGAGTCCTTCAAAAATAACTTGCATACAGAGAGTGCTAGACCACACTGGTGAGCAATACACATGCTGCCTTGAACAGAAAAAGGCATGTGTTGTGTGGTACCATGAATGGTGAAACTGGAGATATTTATTGTGATCTTCTACATACACTGAAGTCTGTTTACCTACAGCCTCTCTGTTATAATGTACTTGCTACAACAGTGGCACATCTCTAAAAATTCTTTCTACCTATTGTGCTCAGGAATTATCACAGTGTGACTCCAAATCAATCCCATTTGAGTTAAAACCAGAAGAACAGAATGTGATTCATTTAGGCAGTGTTAGGGACAAACATTCCAGGAGTGCAAAAGCAATGTTTTAATTATTTTATGCCAAATAATCAGAAAGCACAATATGCCTGAAATCACATTTAACAGTCTTCTGGAATATATAAGAGCCTGGTCAAGCTCAAGCTGACTGATTGCTAGGTGAGAGCTTACATGATCGCACCACTGGCTTGTTAAGACACTTTCACAAAGGCCTTTTGATTTCACTTGCACCAGCAGCCTCATGCTGAAAGGTTACACTTACAGTCAAAGAGAATCTATGAGCTCAATGCAACATGAGCCATTTCTTAGTCACAGAAGGAAAAAGACAGAGATTTCCCCCCAGAACCAGCAGGATATCACTCAACACAGAATCAGAACCTGAATGCAGCATTAATAAGAGTATCATGTACTTTGGTCTATAGTTGGTGGGTTTGTGGAGCTCTGTGAAGCTCTAACCCAAGAGATATAAAAAGGCAGACAAAGGGATGAAGCAGGTCTCTCTGCAGCTGAGAACACAGAGGTATATTCACCCTTGGGAACCAGCTTGTTGGATGGACAGAAGATTTGCTCAATGTTGTGCAAGAAGTTAGTATTGAGGCAGCAGTTGCCACTGTTCCTCCGTGACTGTCCCTGGTGCTGCTTATTGCTATCACACAGCTGGGGCAGGGGACACTTCCCTGGTGCCCTCCATTGCTCAGGGATATTACTCCAGTAAACCAGTTTCCCTGGCTTAACTCAGCCTCTACGGATGAATGAATGGAATCGACAGGTTTCTACAACTGGAAATGACGAGAGGATAAGTCCAGTCTGGAAATGCAGCACCTTTCTTCACAATGGCTGGACAGAGCCTCACCAAACTGTTAATCTGAAAGTGGTTTAAAAGGGTGAATGAAGGTCTGCTGGTAAGTACTTTGGAATTCAATCCCTCCCTTTTTCTGCCAGACCCTCAATTGCATAACTTACTCTGAGTGCTGAAATGCCTATCTTTCCCATTCATCCACTTGGGCAGGGATGAGGATGTGGAACCTGTGTGTTTTGCCACAGGGTTAATTATGGTGGCTTATGCATTGCTCTACTGTCATGAAAGCAGGCTGATACTTCATGCTTCAGACTGTATAATTCAACTATTGTCAAACATCAAAATCCCAAGTGTAACAGAGCCCTGTAATGAAAGGGAATTAAATGACATAATACATGGAATATGAGCAATGCCCAAGAAAGGACAAATAAAAGCCTAAAAAGCACAATCTTCCATTGAGGCCTGAAACCCACGCTATGTAGCAACCTAGAGTGGTTACTTGGAGAAAGAATAGAAAAGCTCATCAGGCCCAACATGATGCTTCTTCCACCTTCCAGCTTCTGGCAATTTGCCATTTAGGGATTTCCTGAGCCAGAGGTTGCATCTGCATCAGCGTGTTTAATAGCCCCTGCTGGGCCTATTTTCCATGAATTTGTCTAATTGCTTCTTGAATCTATATCTGTCAGCAAGAAATTCCACAACTGAATTATGCACTATGTGAAAAAGCACTTCTATTTGTTCTGGTCTAAAGTAGCTGCTTGAAAATTCCCTCCATTGCCCCTTAAGTCTTATGTTATAACAGGGGATAGTAATTTCCAATTCGCTTTTCCCACACCATTTATGGCTTGTCACCTGTGTTACTTGTCTCTCTTCCAAGATGAACTGCCCTATTATATGTAATCTCTTCTAGGAGATCTCTTCCTGCCCTCCTCTGCGTCTCCTCTTTTTCAATCATATCCTTTATAAGAGAGGATGAGCAGGACTTTATGCTTGTTCAAGACATGGGTGGATCATAAATTTGCAAGATGCATAAGGCTATTTTCTATTTTGTTGTCTACTTCTCACTTTAACATGCCTAACACTGCATTTTCCCTCTCCGGCTGCTGGCAGCTCGCTTCTCTCTGGTCTGTTTATGCTCTAAGTTCTGCAGGGTAAAGCTCACTTCTGATCATGAATGTGTACAGGTCCTGCAGCACAACAGGGAGCTACAAGCCAGACTTTCTGAAGATGGAAACTGGTAACAGGTTTGTCTGGAGAGAAACTGAAGTTAGCTAACCCTGCTGCTTGCTGATAGCGCCTGACAGGAAATGGTCACACTGGCCACTTACCTGCAGGGTTAATCCCAGAACTACTTTCTACACACAAATGACCCAATAGTAAAAACTTCTCTTTTAGTGAAGTGTTCAGCAATGCATAGGAAAAATCCATTATGAGCAATTAATCATTGCTTTAAAACTCCATTTCTGGCTGAGAAAATCCTGAGCCCCTGCTAATGTATGCCAGGGGAATGCACCAGGGAATTAGTGCCATATTTTCATCCTCCTCAGAAGCTCTGCTGCTGCTAACAGATAAAGGAATAGATACATTCTTGCTTTCATTTAGCGTGTCTGTCTATGTATGTATAATTTAAACCATCTTAATCACAGTTGCATCCCATAGAGCCGACTGCTTTGCAAAGCCAGGCATGACGCAGTTCCTATCTGAATACATTTCATTCTAAGGAGGCAAAAAAAGATCCAGACTTTTGTGCATTGTGGCCAAATGCATTTCTTGTTTGCTATGGAACTCATCAGAGCTATACTTCTCTTCCTCTTCCTGACCAGTCAAGCAGTGCCTAACATTCCACTCAAGAATCTTTGTTGGCCAAAACTCAACCCTTTACACACAAATGTTCTCAACCACTCCTTTTATAACCAGCACTCTCTACCCGCCCCTGCTCCTTATCTCCACCATCCACAGACTGTACCTGCAATTTGCAGAGCACGTGCAAAGAGAATCTGAATTAATTTTTAGAACAGATTAGCTAAAATGCATTGAATGTCTGTGTGGACACATTTATTCAGAATTAAAGTAGGCCTAATTCAATTTAACTTACTTCACTTGCAAAGTGAATTAAGGAAAATGTAATTGAGGCTACTTAAATTCTGATTAAGGGTCTTGACATCTGCCACAAGTGAAGCTGTATTATCCACAGGGAGTTAATTCACCACCAGAAGTGTGGAAACACAACCAACTGCACAGCAAAGAAGGAAATCATTAGTCCCTCAATTGCAATAATCACCAAAGTGTATTTATGCTAAATACATATTTAATTTGGGAGGCAACATTTCTGTATATCAAAAAAGGAAACAGATTCCCCTTGCTTAGAACAATCCCATTTTCCACTTAATTTTTTATTTTTGTAACAGAATTATAATTGTGTCAGAATTCAGAAAATTTGGTAAAGGGAAAAAGAGATAAAGTTTCATCACACTGAGTGCAACAGCAGATTTCCCTTGCTAACTCATGGTTGTGTGAGTATCCATGTGGGCACAGTAGAAAATGCCTTAGAAAATCACCCCAGTTCACACAATACACCACAGAAAACCCATGTGTGCCCTGATGTGCTTTGCTTTTCCCTATCAATTCGACAGCTAGCACACTTGTTTTCAGCTGCTGGCAGAAAGGTAAAACCTCAAGCTCTTGCTGCCTTGATGCTGTGCCTGTTTCAGGCCACATCTGTGAATAACTCTGCTGCTGCTGACAGTCAGAGGCCTGTGGATGTTCTTGAACAGCCTCATTGTCTCAGCTCTGTGTTCAAGGGTGCCACCCCTACACGACAGAATACTTCCTGTGCTGTTGGTGAAGATGCACATGCTAGATAGAATTGAAAAAGCTTTTTCCTCATGATCTGCTTTTACTGTATGTCAAGAGTTCTGTTATTTGGAAAATCAAAGTCTATTACAGTTTGTGCATTATTCAGTTCATGCCACGCCATTATTATGCTTATTTTTTTGTGTACAGCAGCGGTTATTTACAACTGAACTGTGAATCTAAAACTTAAAAGCCATTTTCTAGCTTATGCTTGACATCCCTGTTGACAACCATAGCAAAAGTAGAATTGTTAGGGTTATTAGATCAACCTGGACTTCAGGAGATCAGGAAGTGCCTGAATAAAGAGAACAGATCCAAAGCAGCAAAACATTGCCTGAAAGCAAAACAAGATAGTAGTGGCCAAGGGAATAGGTACCTTCTTTAGACTGTTACACAGCCTAGTAATCCTCCCCAGCTTTCTCCACAGCTCTGCAGGTATGTGAAGTCCTTGTGATTTTTGGCCAAGGCTTCTGTTGTCCAAGTCCTAATTCGTGCTGTTTATACTCAGACAGGAAGAGTATGGATGATTCTAGAAATAAATGAGAAGGAAAACCGTGATGTTTCCCATGAAGAAATCCAAGACCTTTTCTGGATCAACTTCAAGCCCAACAATGAAGGTCTAAAATTCACTTTTTGTTGTGTATCTGCATTTTTTCTAACTTTGTGTTCTAAGACTTTACAAGGTTTGACACTTGTTCCTTCCTGTACACCTTACCCCAACAGCTGAATTGCCAGTGGAAATTTCTCCGTAGTCTCTAATATTAACACTGTACATGTTGAGAACACAGGTTTTGGTCAAGAAATTTGCTGCTTCTCCCTTCCTTCTGCTGGATTTCAGTCAGATAGAATTGCACTGTAGAATCAAGGGTAATTTCATAGGGTTTATCAGAAACTTTCAGTAGAAATTTGGAAGCTTCTTGTCTTTCCTGCAGAATTTCCTCTCAGAAAGACATTAAAGAACCTAAATTGTAACTCAAACTTGCCATCTCAGCCTGATGGGTAAGACGTAGCAGCTCTCCTTGTCTTGTTCTTACCTGGAATTTCTTGCCTGACAAAGTGATCAAGGCTTCAGCTTCAGGTAATTCACAGAGAAATAATATGCAAGAAAAATACAATTTTAATGTCTTCTACCAAAAATGATGACCAGCTCTGCCCTCTATACTGGCATTATTAGTTCATTACTTTCAGATAATGGGGTAGTAGCTTTGCTGTCTGCTTGGAAGTGAAGTAGACTGGAGTAGTGAGTTCAAAAGTGACAGGGAAAAAAATAAATCCAAGAATTCAACTGAGAAGCTTACTGGAAAAGTGGGGCTGAAGATCTAAATGCAGGAGGTGGATGATTCAGTAATGAATGGAAGGCTCATTCTGACAGCTTGGGCTGCCATCCAAGCTAATTTGTTTCCAAGCCTTCAGTTTGCCAACTGAAGTGGCTGAGAAATAATAGGCTCCCAAAAATATTTCTAAGGAAACACAATGCCCATTATCACTGAAGGAGAAAGAATCTGCACGTTTCAAAGAGGAAAAAGAAATTTGAGATCTGCCAACTTTGGCCAGTTCCAAATGACACAGGAAGGAGCTGTTCCAATGTAGTGAAAGGGAAGAAGTGGAGTATGGCTAAATAAATTCAAAGTCCCCATAAAAAATAGACACAATAAATAGAAGGATGTTTCATTCAGAGAGAGATGATTTTATGGCTGAGCCCATGCAAGCAGCCTATGATAAAGAGTTTGGGGCATAGCTAAAAATGGAAAATAGATTGGTAAAGAGAAGTATTCTACATAAAAATAATGAGGTATCTCTTTATGTTTGACTTGGTCATCACAGAATTTCACATAAAGCGGTTGGATATGTTATAAACATTAGAGACTGAAAAATTCCCCCACACACTTTGTAGCTCTCACTAAGGCCAACAGCAGGAAGGAATGTCTTGTAATTGTCACCAGAGGTCAAGCTTTGGATTCCCTGTCCTTCCAGTCACACAGCACCTGTATGATCTCAGCCAAGACACAACGTGTCTACATCAAGCACTGCGCGAATAAGGAGTTAGCTTTCGGTGCTGTTAAGTAGAATAAGAGATTTTGAAGTGTTGAGAAACCACTTCATGGCTATAAGAAATCCCTATGGAAGTTGTATACTCTTTGTCACCACGGATTTTTATGAAGAAGCTTAGACACAGCTGGCACACATATAAAAAGTTTTTGTTTGATTTATGAGAACACATTACAAAATAGTTATTATTTATAAAAATATTTCCTTATTACAAGTTTTTTTTACCTAGGGGCATGAAATTCCAGTTTTCTGGAACAGTGGTATCTGATCTGCTTTAAGAGCTGCTCAGCAAAATACTGTTAGCCTTCAGGTTAGGTTTTCCCAACACTCAGCAGCTGCAAAACTCACCTCTCTCAGATGCTACACACTTGATGCTACAAACACTCTCTTTTGGCCAGAATTGCGCACAAGAGCAAACTGACATTTTACTAAGAGACTGGTCAGCCTTTTGAGGGATACCATCTCTGTGATACCCCAACAATACAGACCATAGGAACGGCTTTTTCAGTCTCCTAACCATCTTCCTGATTTGAAACCTCCTTATTTCTCTAAGGAATGTTCAGCATGCATTTTTAAGTGAATGAAGGAAGAATGGAACTACTGCAATTTTCTTGCACTAGACAAGTCTCAACTGGTTTTAGATGCACGTTTTGTGGTAGATGGTATCAAGGACCATTCCTAATAGATCTATAGAGGTGCCCACTACCTTCATTTCCACTGAGAAGAGAAACTAACACTGGGGGTTATTTTTTCTATTTCTAATACAATTGCATTACCAGACTACCTAATTAAATGGGCACTCAAAGCTAATGTGTTCCCTCAGGGTGAATCAAAACTGCAAAGGCAAGGTAAGACTGCAATTTATGCAGGCATACCAAGCTGAGCTTCCACCTCGTGAGCATCAGTAGCAACAAAGCTACACCTGAGCAGGCTTAACTGCAGACTGTATCACCACATATGTATACACATAACTGTGTCACCTCTATGTTTTTTACAGCAGCTAGGTTGAAACTAGCTACAGCAGAATCAGGGCCAGCACTGGATTCATGAAATATTTGGGAAGATAAGATATGGAGTCCCTTCCCCTTCCAATCACCCAGTGAATTTCTACCTAACTTAATTTCAGAGCTTTTATAACTGTCCCTGTTGCTTGCCCCTAAAGCCAAGAGTGTTTCCATGTGCTCATTTGCAGCAAAGGTACACTTTTAATAAGTATGCACTGCCATACCTTGGGGTTTTTCATGTCAGTTGTTTTCATGGGTGGTCACCTCTCCACGGCAGAACCCAAGGATTTGTTCAATACCTTGCAAATTGATTCTTCCTCATGAGAGGGTACTGGATGGATACCACTGAAACAGAAATAAGCATGTTTCCAGAGGTGAGACTGTTTGTGTTTATTCAATAAGCTGCATCTTTGCAATATTCTGTTATTGAAAAACCAAGTATTTTAAGATACTAACCATTTGACAGAACTCTGGCAAGGCAGGTGTTTTGCTGGTAGATGAACAGTATCCTGACACACTTAAACAGATTAATATTTGTGAATTTTGACATAATTACTGATTTCCTCAACAGATTTAAAGTCTAAGTTTATCTTCATGTTAATCCAATTTCATGCCTAGAACAGAGCAAGCACAACAGAATGTCTTTCGTAACCTTCTGATATCATTAATTATTGCTACATTGGGAGTTACAGCATGGAACAAACAGGTTTTTAAATGGAAATCATTTGTCTCTCAGCAGGGAGACTCAACAGTTTTATTTCCTTCAACACCAAGCTGCATTCAAGTAATCTTGTTTCATGGTGATCCTCCCTCGACAACCTGCAAGTCAATGGTGAAATCCCATCTATTTTGTCGCTGGATTGGTCAAATACGCTGCCCATAAGGGGAGGTGTCTATTTCCTCTCCTAATTGTGGAGGAAGGGTTTTCTCCATGTTAAGGCCACGCTTTCCCCAAGCTCCGGGCATTTGGTCAGGTTTCCTGGTGGTTTTCCACAAAAGGAAATCCCCTAACTCATTAGAAAAAAAAAATAGATTAATTGACCGGTTCAGTAACAACCTGCCCCAGGACCCAATAAACTTTACAAAGGGTACATTCCAATTATGACTGGGCTCAGCATGAACTGATAAGTAAGCCAGCATGATCCGTCTCCAGCATTAAGGACTTTTTTTCCCTTTTCCCCCATTAATTTAACTCTTTCTTGGCACTTGTGGATTGACAAACTTCTTACTGTCCCTTTCCCTGCGAGTGTTAACCCTGCAAAATGACCCCCAGCAACACGATCTAACAGGTTCAATAAAAGCAATCCTTGGTCTACAGTCACTTTCTGGGCACTGGTGTGGCCTTACAAGAAGGGTTAGTTAGAGCACTGCCTTCTTCCACATTTTGTTGGGTGTCCTAAAACGAATCCAGATCTCAGACCAGGACAGGGAAGAGGGAAGGTGACCTTCTCACAGCAGAAACATCTAGGGAAGCAATTGGAACCACTTGCTAGCAGAGCACAGCTACAAGCCTGCCTTCACTATGTAAGAGGATTGGGAGAGAAACAGGATCATTTGGTAATAAGCATAACTGCAACAGCAGAAGGAAATAGAAGGCAGACATCAAGTTAGGAAGACAAAACAAGTTACTGGATAGAAAATGTTTGTTGTATTATACTCTCATATGAAAGTCTGCTGTAGCATTAGATAGCCTGGCTTGGGTTCAGAGCCTAAAGTGTTCCACAGCACTGAACACCACTGATGCAAGGCAGCCTTATTTACAGAGGCTTATTGATAAAACATTCGGCACTTAGCTGACTTGTCATGCAAAGTAAATTTACACACCTGCCTGGTAACTACTGCTACTTTTAACACATAAAAATGCCCAGAAATTTGTACAGAAGACACTTAAACTGTTTGGACTCACGTCTGCTTCTGCTCAGATTCAGAATATCATTTTCATACATTTATTATGCCTAGCCTGCACTCTATTTCTTATAGGAACAAGAATAGCTGTAATTATTGTTGTCAATCAAAGTTTCTCTGAAGTCCTGAGCTTTACTGTTTCAATAACTCATTTTTACCAGTGGCAAATGTCCTCAACAAACACTAGAGCCTAATTTGCAGTTCGGTTCCCTTGTCACTTTCTGAGTCATGTTGGTGGAATGCTGTGAGGCAAGCGATTAGTCTTAGGACTTCTTTTCATCTTCCCTTTCTTTACATCTGAAGGCTGTTAAGAAGTTTGGTTTCCACAGCTCAGGCACATCCAAGGTGTACTACAGGTACCGGAGGTGCAATGAAATACAAAGTTTATTCTACTTTAGTACAAAAAGAATACCTGATGAACTGTTCCAAAGTCAGCCTTAGCACATGCAGGTGCAGCTGTTATTGGTTTCACTGGAATTACAGTTGCTTACAACTGGCGCTGGATTTAGCCCCTCACAAGCAAACTCTTCCGCATCACATAGGGCTCAACTGTGATTGCAAACCCACTGGTATAAATCAGAAGTAATTCTACCAATGATGCACAAGCCTCAAGGTAAACATCAGCCTCCCAAAACAGCCTAGATGCCAAAAATAAACATGATACAGTGCTGACGGATTTATAGTTAACTGACAGTTTCTTCTTCAGATTCTTAATCAGGTGTCACTGAGAGGTGCTAATATAATTAGGGATGAGATATGGATTAATAGGAAGAAAATATCATAACCTCACTCTTACAATAAAACAGTCCGTATGCTATACTTGCCTGCAAACTGCACCATTCTTCTGGTAGCATGACATTTGCTAAAGCAAAAGCCTGTTGATAATTCTCTATAGTCCTATATAGCACTCTGCCATGGCTGCTCTTCAAAAGGCCATATTTATCCCCTGGGAAATATAGCTGTATTAATATGACATTTTGTCACAAATTAATCTTAAACAGGGGTAATATTTTTGACACTGAGTTGAAACTGGAACTAAAAGGCAGTTCAGGTGGTTAAAGTGGCAATATCCTGTAGCAGACTTATATTCCCTGAGATAATACTGTTATGGTGTAAGTACCAATGTACAGGGATGTACCAAGGGGGAGAACTGTGCAAGTCTTTCTTCATTTTAACAACACATGGGATCATTGGCCTTCTACTCTTTATTACAGCTGGCAGTATAGCAATGCCCACTGATCCCAAACATCAGAGCCCATGGTGCTAGGTGCAGTATAGAATAACAAACCTTTTGCTAAGGAAAAGCAGCCAAGATGGACTATCAGCACCTCATCTACCATCATGATGGGTAGGGAAGTAGACAGATAGTTTAAAAAAGATCTAAAAACCCCACAAATTTCTCATTAATACGATTAAAAGTGGCCTGGTCTGGATTTTAATTGAAGTCCCATGGCACGAGTCAGTTGTGACGAAAGGGATTCTCTGAGATGTGCTCTCTTTCCTGCTGTGGAGGTTCCCAGGCTCTGTGCAGTTCGTCAATGCCAGGCTAATTAACACAGAGTAATCTTGCCACTGACACCCATTTCCCAACTCATTTGCACAAAGCTTCCAGTATTACATGTAATCAGGGGAAATTCATAATACAGATTTCCACAGGAGCAGATCCTTTTATACAAAGGATGCTCTTCACCTTTTTTATTCCATTCCTCCATACTGCATGATGCTGATGGTCACCAAAGATGACGGGTGATTTGGGGTACCCAAATATTACCTTATAGGCACTTCACTGTACATCTCAGCAGTCCTTCACCAATTGCATGTCATTTGCCTTTAATGGGATCATTTTCATTAAGACTAATGTCTCCTCCCTGGCTGTTTAACTCAATTCCCTCCTGAACCTGAAGGCTGCAGCCAGAGGCCAGCCAGAAATATTTGTGTTCTACAAATGACTGAAATACCTGCAGTTCTGGTCTGTTTAACATCTATCTTTCAAGATGCGAGGTGAAGCCCGCTGACCACTAGCAGTCATTAAAGATCCTGTAGCACTTTTTGCAAGAGCAGAGGGTATTATTAACTCCAGGATCCTGGCCATATTTCAGTTTGGATAATTACATTCTACCACACTAAATTTCCCCCTGCAGTTTCAAGTTGGGGAACTTCTGTTCTTCACTTCCTCTTTTAACAACCAGAGCAAAGTGTTGCTCGCCCTGAAATGCCAACACATTGTGGCCTGGAGCTGGGATACGGGACTCAGCCCATGGGTAGACATTCTGCAAAATGCTCTGGGACTTGTTAGTAAGGAGGTGCACAACAACTGACCTGGAACACCATAAAACCAGAGCTCCAGCCTCAGTGATACTGCAGGTTGATCACAACGCTCACATCTTGCTGGGGTTTATTGCTGGCAAATGCAATCAACGTGAAAGGTCTGGGTATCTACCACTGATGGCCTGACAGTCCCCAGGGTGGACCAGGAGGTTTTGCTGGTGGGTGTTTTATTAACTGCTCAAGTGTAAAAATCAATTCAGGCCTTTCTACTCCTGAGTAATCATTTGTTGTACTGAGTACAAGTTTTTTAGGTAACAATTGGATCTTCTGAGACTAGACGGTAAACACAAGCATCCCTATTTTCTGTATAAGGGAACACCAGACAATACTGATCTAAGGGCAGGATTTCTTACTTGAACAGGGAACCACGCTCCAGCTGAGTCACTTGCCCCTTCTAAGTACTATTAGCCAAGACTGAAATGCATCTGTAGATCCAACCTTAACTATTCTATGAATCTATGATCCTATGGATTTCAGCATCAGGAGTCCTAGGGGTACCATTTTCATGACCTAGACAGGGAAGGGAACAGAACGAGACAATGTAAGAGTGGGAAGCACATCTGTAACTCTGTTGAAAGAGGCAACCCACCACCTCTTTAAAGGTTCCTTTGATTGCTTTTCATATGAAAAAAGATTCCCAGGAAATCTAAGTCTGGGACTGAGAAATGATGATAGCTGAATGGAACGATGCACTGAACTATTAAAGAAACCTTGAAAATGCTATTTCTGTGTTCATCTGAGAGCAAACAGACAAAATTCTCTTCTCTGAATTCCTTTGGCTTAGCATAAGAAAGATGATAGGCTGTAGATTCTGTTGCTCCAGGCAACTGATGAGGAACCTCTTTGATGTGCTTTGATTAGTGCTGGCTTCTTTGATTCAGTGATATTTGGTTCCAGCTCCACTTTAAAAAAAAACAAAAAACAAATCCTTATTACCATAGGGAAAAGCATTAAGGACACTTGCCTGGAAAACACTTGGGCTTATGTTAAGAGTTCTTATTCAAGATCAGTAAGTTTTGTTGTCTGCATTGTTCTCTCTCCTTTGAGCTGGTCACCTTGACTGCAAACCTGGACACAGGTACACTCTCCTGGGGTAGCACTTTCCGTGTTTTAGAATGACAGAAAAACAGGAGTGAAAGGGACTTCCAGAGATCAGGAGCACTCCTTCC
Organism: Psittacus erithacus; assembly: GCA_009867235.2. Lineage (NCBI taxonomy): Eukaryota > Metazoa > Chordata > Aves > Psittaciformes > Psittacidae > Psittacus > Psittacus erithacus. Next base: position 35,477 of record WYDI02003741.1, read on the forward strand.
TTCCCCAGACACCTGACTGTTTCTAGCAGACATCTGTCTGTCTCGGTGATGGAAGTTTAATACTCCTCCAGAGCGATTTATTTTGGGATTTGACTATCCTACCCACTCACACCTTCAGACAAAGAGATGCTTTCAGGAAACATTAGGCCTCCAGAGAAATACAGCCACTTCTGTAGTAAACTGTGGAAGCTGTATAAAAATAGAGAGAAAATCACTTCAGTAATGTTTGATTAAAAAATGAAAATGGATTATGTATCCAGGCCAGGTGGAAAGGGGCTCAGTTGGAGTCAGAACAGCTGGAACCTAGCAGGATGCCCTTGCTATTCCGCAACTTTGGGATTTTATCATAGTTAACTTTGAGTCCAGCAGTTCTGGATCAATCAGACTCTATCACAGTACCAAGTTATCTTAGTCTGATATCCAGTCAACAGTAGAAGAAACAGAGCCAGCAACCAGCAGGAGGACAAGAGGACAACCTATTGTGTTTCATTCATAGGGCAGACATCCTCAGACTCTGAGTCCAAGAAAACTCCCACTCATTTCTGAACAAACCATTCAAAAGCAGCATTTTCCTGAATGGATCAGTACAGCTCATAGACTAAAGCCTATTGTACAATGAGCCAATGGCATTTTCATAGTGCTCTGAGTTAGTACCAGTCTACACTGCAGTGGGTGTATTGATAATGGTCGAAGTTAAGGGGTTTCTTAATCTATTTTTTTTAAGAACTGTGAATTCCCACAGGCCCTACTTTGGTAGCTTAAAGATTGTAGGAGGTCAAACAAAAATAGGTCAGTGAAAATAACATTGCAACAAGAAATTAATTGCAAAGAACGTTTAATATGACAGGGGACTACATAAAATCCTATTATATTTCTTCACTATCCTACTCAGGAGTCTGTACTATTGCTACACTCAAAGGCCAGGGCAGTCTCCCAGGGTAAATTGCTACATTAGTTTGACATTTCTGGCTCCAATTAACCTTATATTTGAGCTATATTCCAAGGGTTTTTAAAAAAATATCTGTGATAAGGTTATGTTTTTCTATTACAGTTTCAAATGCTTAATGGCCTGCTCTTGATGCCAATCCCTCTTTAAACACACCCTAGGTAAGAAAATTAGGCCATAGTTTGACAATACGTTGCTTGTGGCAGCAGGACCAGCCTAAGGTATTCCAGCCTCTCCCTCCTTGCCTTTGTCCTCCCAGGACAACACACTATGCTCTACTTTGCACCCACCCAGCTAAGTGCTGCGCCAGAATCCAGGAACTATTCTGGCTTCAAAAGCTTGCTGAAACCTTCACCCTATCAAGTTTGGTTTGTGAAGGAACCAGAAGATAGAGGAACTCTGAGTTGACAATGAAAGCAGAGTAACATCCCAGTCTTGCACCTAAGGACAATGCATCAAATCCCCCGTTAGAAACTGCAGTCACCCAGGCTGTAAACATTAAGTATAGAGATCACAGGACAGGTATGGAGAGGACACATGGCCAGGTGGAGGTCACTGAGTAGGATCCACAGCACTGCTCCACTGAAGATAAGCAAAGCCACCAAATTACAGCTGTTGGGGCTCTGGCCTCATTACCGTTTGCTTATAGCAGTACAAAGACATAGAAATAAAACATGGGATGCGTGGTGCTAGATCCTGTGTTCTTTCCACAAGCTTTATGGTGCAGTTGCACTACGCTTCTGATGTGGCACCACATTACCATACGGGAGGAAGACTGCTGTATTCCACTCTTTCCTAGGCACGCATATGCATCCTAGGGGATCGTGCAGGGTTGGCATAAATTGGATTAGAGAGGTCTTCCATGTGCAAAGTAACATAAATCAAGAAGAAATAAGATTTATCTCCCAATCTACATATTAGATCAAAATGACATGGAAACAAGCAATGCAAGCAATTGTCTCAACAAGGAAAGAGCAGGACTAAAGTCTTGCTTATACCTTACTCATGTAGTATAAGTACATTCACTCTGACACTACTTGCATTGTGAATAGATCTCCAATTCAGAAAATGCTGCATAGAGCACACAGAAAGTTGTTGAGAACAGATGAACACTGCCCACATCTGCAGATCCACCCAGGTGACTCTCTTCTGAGCACAAATCAAAGAGAAGCAAGAACAAATTCAAGAAAGTTTTCTCTATGGCCACTTGCCCAAATAATGTCAGTGAAAAAACACTACCAGTAAAATTAGCTTCTGCAGACACAAATGTATATTCATTACCTGAACTTCACCATAAAGTAATTCTTGGGAGTAAGTCTTGGTCTGTAATTTGCTGGCAAGCAGTTCACTCCAAGTATGAGATTTTCACAACATGAAATTCAAGCTGTATGACCTACAGTTTGGCAGAAGAGTCACTTTTAATGCTTTAATCACGATGCCGATATAAATGCTTACATTTCTGAATGTAAATTCATTAGCTATGAGTTAGCTATGGCTATTTTATTTGCCAAAAAAATATTTTTTGAAACATTCCCAGTGTCAAGTCTGTTTTTAATGTTTCTCGGGAAGTGAAACATCTTAGGTTTTATTTTTACTTTCACATTAATGTATTTCAAATGGAAAGAATAAGTGGATTTTGCAGCTCCATCCAGCTCCAGTATTAGGTGACGGGTAATAATACTGCACAAAGCATCATAGAGACAACTACAGAAGAGCAAGAGCTGAGATATGGTTGGCAAGGAAACCACAATTTACAATAGCCTGGCTTTCCACATGCAGAACCTACAGCACTATCATGTTAATTACATACAGCGAGGCAATGCTCAGCTTCCCAAGTCAAGTCACTCCATTGACTACCACATGAGCCAAGCTAAGCAAATACCCTGTATTTCATCACTGCACAGAAATCCTTTAATAGATCCAATGGAAGTAAATGAAAAAATTCTCCTTTATTTCAGTGGACAAAGATCAGAACTTTGGGCCTTATTTCATTTATTTTAATCCACTCTTAATACCACTTAAAAGCCCAAACTAAACAGGACAATAAAATCCACAGGGTGCAATACAGTCCTCTACTTAAAAAAATAAACAGATTTTGGAGATATACAATGAGAAAATAATAATAGCTAAGATTTTCAAAAGCTATCTAACTTAATAAGTCACACTATGTATGGTCTTTAAAAGGACAGGAGCTCTTGAAACCACATAACAAAAATGAGGACACTTACTCAAGTGACTAAAGAAAGTTCGAGTTAGAAGTAAAGTTTTAGTAGCCATTGGAAAATCCCAACACCACAATGATACTTCTGAACTACAGAAATCATTCACCCCAAATCCTGAACTCATGGTCAATATCTTATTAAAATAAGGCATATACAGAAATTACTAAACCATACTAAAGCTACTGAAAACCAAAGCACAAGTGGGACTCACAGCCTATATGGAGATGTACAGACTTACAGCAGACTCTAGGCACATTTCAGCTCCACTGCACAGAGCAACTGGTTGTTGCTCGCTCCTTCTTGTCAGGACCTCAGAATCACAGAGCTCAATCCCAAAATAAGCAAGCTCCAATATGGAGAAACCTTTCCAGAGTTTAACTGTACACCTCATACTGACAGTGCATGCAAACACTGCAGGCTGAGGCACAGCTCCTACCACACCTTAAGTCACAAGAGATCCTGCCCTCTGTGCAGACTTGCCGTGCCCAAGATCAACAAAGCCAACGTAACCTCATGCCAATTTGCATTGTAAACGCCGTACGAGCACCACTTTATCCATCTGGAGGTTACCAGCATATCATTTATTTATTGCATTGTCTAAAAATTACCTTTAGAAATAGAAATGCTAATTTGATTATACAAAGATTGCATCAATGCAGAGATTAGGACCAGGGGATGTTTTCTACATTCATTAATGCAGAATAAACTGCTCTGCGTTTCAGGAGCTAAGGATCAAGGACTGTCTTTTACATAATGAAAACTCTGAAATTTTAATATTCTATTCCCTGCACCTGATTCAGAATTCAGGAAACACCTCTCTGAGTATTAATTGTGCAGAATAATATGGCTGGCTGGCTGTATGATCTCTCCATCCTTTGATGTTTAAATTGATCCTTGTATTCTGGAGACAGCTTCTGCAGAACTGACTTCCTTGTCTTTATTTTAGCTAGGTTCATTCAAAGGGCAAAATATCCAAGCATTCAGCTTTTGACCCTACTAGCAAATATTTAATGTATGAATTAAACTGGACAGGGCTTTGCCAGAAGCTCTCTTCATGTTTTATTTCTGAAGCTATTTTTACCAACATTTAATCGCTGAAATGTAAGGAGATAAAGACATCTCTGACAAACTGGGTTTATTGAGCTAAATGCCATCAAGGAAAGCCCTTTTATTTTTTCGTAATGGGTTCAGCGCACTCTGCATCTCTGGCTTTATTCTGAAACTCACTGTTACAGTACTAGAGGATGATACAGTAGCTAATATTACCACTAAATAAATGCACAAGTGGACAGACACAGGAGGCAACTTGACAAAGAGACGGATGGATAAACTGGAAACAGCCTTTAATAGGCTCCCAGGAAATAAAAGAGTGGTCTACGATCTCCAGTTACTCTCCTGCCCTTTCTGTATATATTTACAAGGGACAATTCTGTAAGAACCATCAGCAAGCAAACAACAGTCAGACACCTGACTAAAGGTCAAACCAGCAGCAACAAAGCACAAATTAAAAGGGAAACCCCTGATTTTCACTCCCCTCCCCTGCTTCCGCCAGCCAGCCTTACAGACCAGATTGCTGTGAGTCAGCAAGATCCTCTGATGTCCAAAATATTTTAGGATATTAATGATGGACTTTGGGATGGCCAAGAAGGGGAAGGCGGCAGTGAGAAAGAGAGGGCTTTAAGAATAAATAGCCAAAAGGCGGAAAGGGCAGCAGCAGAACGGTGAATGACAAAACCAGGCCTCCACTAGGTGGAAAGGGCACTGGGGGAGAATGTGATCAAGCCATTAGCAGGTGGAAGGGGAAGTTAAGGGTCAAAATCAATCTGTTGGGGGCAGCAGGGAGGTATTACCATTGCAGCTGGCTCTTGACTGATCAGCACAAGGGGAGGTCCGCAGGTTGGTGGTAGGAAATTGCTGTCAGACATTTGCCTCCAGTCTGTGCTGGCTGCAGCACGCTCCAGCATGGCCCAAACTTCTACTGCACACCAACCACTGCTGCTTCTGCTACACTTGCTCATTTCTGAGGGGAAAACAGGACTTTGCTGCTAGCAGGTAGATGATGAACAGGCAGTCTGCTTTGATATCCAGCTTTTTGTTTCTCTAAACAGGGGGACAGATATTCCCAAACTAATTCCAGTCTACAAACCATTTTAACAGAGTAATTAAACACAATGGACCCTCCACTTCACTTCCCAGCCATCCTGGACCTCAACTTGTTTCTTTTAAATTGTTCCTATCAGGACTTGTGTTGCACCTTTTGCCATGGCAATGCAAACAGCAAGTATGTGCTAGACTCACTGGGAGGTATTTCCCCAAAGACATAAGGGGAATTTATACTTTCTTCTGATTTCAAGCACAAAACTGTGTCTCTGTCTTTCTGAACTACCCATCCTTTGATGTTCAAATCCCTCCTCGAGTACTGGACAGAGCACTGTAGAACTGAATTCCTTGTCTTTATTTTTTGTGAGGTTCATGCAAAGGTCAATAATCCAAGTATTCAGCTTTTGACCCTAACTAATCTGATGGGCAGTACCACAGACAGGAGAACTCCATCTATAGTAAAAAGGCAGCGCAAGTGCTGAGCCAAACTTCCCCACCACACATCCCACAGAGCAGACTGCTGACAAATTGCCATTTACCATAAGGGAGAGAGCAGTGTTGTAGCAGGTGAAGCCCTCCACCACTGCCCAGTCACCCTTTGGTGCCCCTGAGGAGGCCAATAATAGTGGTAATTTTTGTTATGGGGCAGTGATCTGTAATTTAAGTGGAGACATTCATCATTCAGAAGTCAGAGTCGACCAAGCTGCTCAATGATGACCCGAGGGCACTCCCAGCCATGGAATCAGACTCAAACAGCAAGCTGGGGATATAAACACTCATGTTTAGGGATGAATGTTTACATCTTGTCTCTCTTTTCTCACTACTTCTACTGTTTAAAATGGGTTGAAACCTCATGTGATGTCCTTCAAGCGTCTATGAAGAGTGCAGGAGTTCCAGCAATCCAAAGTAAAAGGAGATTGTTGACAGCCTACACCAATGATCCACTCACATCCTTCACAAACAGGCCAAAAAAAAATAAAAGTCAAAAACTCTTTTCCCAAGAAGCCTCTAAATCCATTTTCAGGCAGGACCAAGCAAAGAACGCTGAGATTTTTCATAGAGAAGGGCTGGAAGTCAATACAATTCAGAATACATTTCACTGCCAGCACACCATATGAGAGATGCTGGTGAGTAGATAATCAGGCATCTTTCTGACTGTCTAGTTACCATGCCCATCTAATTACCTATTGGAAATATTCTATCCATCATCTGCCTCCAGTGAGAACAATGCTACTGTCCGCTCCAGTTTCTAAGTCAGAGCAGATTGCCATGAACAGTAGCAATAATGACAACTCCTTCTGTCCTCACAGGAGCTGAACACAGAAATAAAGCTGCTGGGATTCTTCTGCACACTTTTGCCAGCTCTCCTGCCAGGATCTAGCTGGAAGACTGGATCCAGAGATGGCTTCATAAAGTGAAGATAAAAAGAAGGAAAACCACCAAAACTCCTTAATGACCAGATGTGCCCAGTAACTGAGAAGAGCCCCTTGCTCTCATGCAGCTTTATGAAACTTGCAGAATTACGTGAGAAACAGCTTTAGCTAAAATATAAAATAGAACATCAGAACTCCTAGGATTTTGCTCCTGCCACTGATCCTTCTGCAATTCACTCCTCTATGCCTTGGTATCCCTTGTCTCAATGGGGATGACAGTACTTCCCCATGCCTTCGTGATTTTATGAGGTTTAACCCTTATTAACATTTGCAAAGCAGATTGGGATCATTGAATGGAAGGCTGAAAAGAATTTTCAAAGCTTTATTATTTGAGAGAAAAATGTTGCGGGGGAAAATATCCCAGTTAGGAGCAGAAGACTCTGTTCCTCTTCTTGATGCGGCAATATTCAGCTCTCTGGGACCATTTTAACCCTATTCTGTAAGGCCATTCCCTGGCTCAGCTGACTCTGAACAATCATGCTCTGCAACCACCTCTTTTCATCCCCATTACAAAAGGTGAGCAATATTTATTGGTTCAAGCAGGGCCAAGGGCTGACATTAAGCAAATTTCAAGGGTTATTTGAAGTTAATTGAGTTTAACCACGTAATGATTTTATAATTAGTCATAGTTCCCAGTCTTGTACTGAAAAAGTCACACTTAAGAATTATTTAAAAGAAAATTAAAGCCAATTTTGAATAAGCAGGAGGAAACTACACCAGTGACCGGTGGGACTGGGTGAGGGGATCAGTAAGTGTGCTGGCTAAATACACTAACTGCTTTAGTGCACTGAACCTCTGCCTTTAAGTGTAGTGAGCTGAAGTCTCAGCTGGGGACTTGCACTACGGGTAAAGACAGCAATAAGTTTCCAAACGTTAGTCCTGCTGTCTTGGAGGTATTTCTCACTGGCAATGAGCTGGATGGATCCTGCCACAGGGGAAATGAAACTTCAGAGTTTTCCCACCTCACTGGAGTCAGGTCCACCCAATTCAAATGCAAAGACCAGGGTATTGTGTTTATATGTCCTCAAGACAGGACTTGCCAGTGAAAAAATATACTCCTCAGTTATAAAGGAGAAGGTAAGTCCTACGATGTAGCTAACTCTAGAACATCAAGCAGGTGCTTAGAAGTTGAATCCAAAATGCAATTTTATCTTTCTTTAAAAGATTCCTGTGAAAATGGCATGCACAGCATAAGTGAGGTGTCAACAGATCAGCATCAATGAATTCTGTGAAGTATTACACTAATCCATCATCCATTCTATCCCCCCTCTGCAAGGCACTCAGGACCCAGGCAAATAACCACCTGTGGAACATAGCATCTCAGAAAGTAAAACTAAATCTCTGCTTAGGGACAAAGGACCTACTTTAGGTATAAAGGACTGACAGATCAAACAGCTAACTTCCCGCTTTGCACCTCCTGCTAATCCAGGACACTCCTTACAGCAGTCTTGATGAGCTGGGTATCACCACGTGATATTAAAACACAGCATCTAATGGGGGGAGTTTGCTGTGGGTTTAGACACTGTGTGTGGTGGAGGCAACATGCAAGTCAGGCTCATACATATTCACTGTCTGTGTCTCTGAGTCTCTACATACTGTGAATATCTAGTCCCTAAAAGTTAAGTGTATTCCTAGGAAGAGAGAACCCATTGCTTTCAGAGAAGAACTGATACGGTTTCCACCGAAGCTGCCTAAGGTGCAGAAAAAGTAGGAAGCAGCACGAGAACCAACTGCAACTGTGACTCTTGGGGTTGAAAAGGTCAAAATGTAAGGCTGTAATGTCTTAAGAGAGACCAGAAAGTGCTTCCCAAGAACAGAAGGTGTGCTCTTGCCCACCTTGCCCCACAGCAACAAAAGCTTCCTTCTGCTGTCCCTTCTGGTTCTGTTCTACTTCTATCTCAAACCCTCCAGTGCAACCAGCACCTGGCCTCATTCCTTCCCTTGGTATTGTCTCTCAAGACTTAAAGGCACCTAAAGTCTTACCTGTGCAACTAAGCAGCCTCACAAGGATGCTGACTGGCTCCATCTTGTCCTGCTGCAAAGGTTTCACTGCAGACTGTGGTGTGGAATGGCACCATCACATGCAGCAGCATGACCATGTTCAGGGCAGACCACAAGGACTATGTGACTCCTCCTGAAAAAATTAAGTGTTTATAGGTACCAGTGCAGTAAAGATTCTTACCGCCCTGCACAGACACATAATTATTGATAAAATTATACTTCTCCTCATCACCTACTGATAATTCTTCTATAATTGCCTTGCTTATTTATACCAAATTACAGAACTGATGTGTCCCCAGCACTTGGCAATGCTGAGCCACCAGCACGGCTAGCTGAGACTGCTTTTTCTTTCAAATATTCAAATTGTGTGGAAAATTCATCCAAGGAAAACCCATCAGACAAACAAAAATCCAGAGCAAAACCAAACATTAAGTAGAACCTTCTCTAATGACAACACACTAAAACCAACATTGATTTTTCACTTGAGAAATAAGATTTTGAAGTGACACCTCCTAACTTTGTTTACAGTATTGTAAATGTATATATTCCAGCTTGAAATGAGCGGTTCTGCTTTTACCGAGGAAGAAAGGATTTCAGTGATGAAGCTGAGACAAGACTTTCAGAGCAGCCCTGTAAATATCAGGCCTCATTCTTGTAAGGAAAGAAGTAACTTGGAGACAATGTTGTACCTGTGCCGCTGCTGGACCTGAGCCCTTGCAAAGCCTGACAATGCTGCAGTGTATGCCCAGGACACCACAATGCTGAGTGCTGCCTGATGCAAAACCTTTGGTTCTTCTTGACAGAAAAATCAAGAACAAGAGGAACCAGATGTCTGTGAGACAGCACCGTGTTCAGCACAGGCCACACCATGGGACATGCAGTGTGCCCAATGGACAGCAGAATCACAGACACTTACTTTGGTGGCCAATTCTTTGAGAGCAAATCCATGTCTCAGGACAGTTTCCAAAAGCTAATACTTGAACTCCAGAAGGCAGTGTTTAAAATGATGTGCTTAAAAAAGGCTTCTTCTCAGTTTAAACACAACCTTCTCCACAGAATTCTTCCTACAGCCATAAAAAATACCAGTGTATTACTTAATGATATGGCTTATTTATTATTTATTTAAATGATTTATGTAGAGCCTATAGCCTTAACAACTATAGCGATAACGATTCAAAAACCAGAAGCAACATGAAAAGGAGATGCTTAAATAATTAAAAGCCTCTCTCCTTTCCCGAAAGAGAGCCGAGGAGCAGTGTGTTTTTCTTCCTTGAGGTTTTTAGTTCTCTTACAAGTGAAAGGGCAGAGTGCCATTGGCTAAATGCTGCCTTTGCAAAGGAAAACCAATAAATCAGGATAACCAGTGTTACTGTAGGTCTTGTCTAGCTCTTCCCATCCATGCACCTCAGAGGAGGGTAAGTATCACAGGACCTATTTTACAGAAGGTAAAACTGAGGACAAGAAGGTGATAGAAATGGTCCATGGTCACCCATGTGCAAAGTTCATGTGCAAAGCTGGGCATAAATCTTTCCTTCCATCTGTTAGACCAGACCTCATCCACTAAGCCACTGCTTTCTTATTTTCTCTTCTTATTCTTTATTTAGTCTCTGCCTTTTTAAGCATTTACCATGTTTCTTCTTTCTGTCCATCTCTCTTCCATGCCTCTGTTCTCAGCTCCAAGCATTCTGCTTCCCCTGGTAGTCTTTCCCTCCAGGTTTATCCCTCCTGGTACCCACTTTTTGCCCAATTTTTCCAAATAGGTTTTATCCTCTGCAACTAGGCAAATAGTTGGCAACTCACAGCACAAGTGGGTAATTGAGCACAGTTGTAAGTGGATTATCATTGAAATGAGTGATTTTACACAATGCACTAGGCTCAAGGCAGCAACGGGGTGCTTTGCAATTCAAACATTGTAAAGAGAGAGAAAACATTTTCAGGTTTCATTTTAAAACTTTCGAAATGCAAAAATGGAAGCTGCTTCCCCAATGGCAAGGCATAAATACACACTGTAAACTCCAATCACCAAATGGTTCCTAGTTCTATTAAGGGGAACACATGAGTTATGAGAATCAGACACTGCAGAGCAGCTGGAGCAGTAAAAAACTATATAAAATTGTAAAATATATTCTGGACTAGTCTCCAAACAAGCCAAAAAGACAGAAGGTCCTTGGCATTGGTCTTGGGGTGCAAGAGGAAACCCTTAACACTGAAACTTTGAGATCTCAAAGTTTACACCCATATTGTGGAGCATCCACAAAAACAGCATCGAGAATTCACGGTCTTGACTGGAAATGCCTAAAGCCAAACCCAGCAGCTCTCTAGGGATCTTATCTGTCAATTTAACATAAAACTAACTCTTTAGCAAATGGATTCTTTCATTCTCACTGGTTTAACTGGGAGTACATAAAGATAAATGAATATGGTTTATGATTCTACGGATGAGTGAAACTCCCTTTTAAAAAAGCATATTCAGGACACTGGACTGAGATTTGATAAAACTAATTCAATACCCAGCTTTGCCACAAACTTTCTCTATGACCTTGGAAAAGTCATTTAGGTCTTCGCATCTACATTAGGAAGTTAATCCACCTCTCTAATGCAGAGAGACAGAGACAGGCACCAAAGGGGTGGGGATGCAGACCACCTAAATAATACATAAAGATATTATTTTCTCCTACTCTTTATCTCCTCTATTGAGTATTGTTTGTTCGATGCTGCATTATCTTTATGGCACAGACTTTTCTCCCACCCCCAATAGGATCCCCATTTCATATACCAGCTTGAAGTAGTGCATTAATACAAATCAGAATACAAGTTCCAAATTGTTAATATTTATCTCATCAGAGCTGCTTACATTTAAAAGATGTCACTGTCACAGCGAACAGCTCGCAAGCAATCTGCAAAGTAGAAAGGCAAATAAATGTTTTGTTAAAAGTTCTTTGAGGAATGACTCTAAAAACCACAATCAACACAAGAAAACCACAGTCTGCTCAGTGACCCATTGAGAACATAAAGAGATATGAAGTTTGAATGAAAACATTCACAACTTAATCTGCCAAACTACCTTTCTTTATTCTCAGAAACAGCAAATAAAGGAGAGCATTTGTGAATAAGGACTATTCATGACTGGAAGCAGGTACATTAGATATGGTGGACTGAGAAAGCAGACTCAGTCTGCTGGAGACAGACAGTCGCAACAATTTCCACTGTCAAAGAAAAATCTGGCACCTTGTTAAATATTAATAAGCTGTCGAGGTCAAAATGTTTAGGTCCTCCCAACTCAATCACTTTCATTTCTACTTCTCAGAAGCCATTCAATTGGAAATACCCTTTCCTGTCTTGCCCCTCCTCATCCTGCCTTCTCACCAAGAACCACACAGAATCAGATGAAAACGGACAGTAAATGAGTTGGCAGCCAAATGACTTTTTTGTCTCCCCTGCCTTTGCTGCTATGCAGCCTGTTATTTTTAGCAAGGCGCAGAAAACTTAAATACAAGAAAAAGAACAATGTGAAGAGTTGGTTTAGCAAATCGCTGCTGCATTTTCTGCAGGTTAGTGTTATTGATTACTGACACCTAAGGGTCTGACACATAATCGACAGACCTCATGACCCACATATGTGACATGGCCTGTGGGGGCTTTAGAAACAAGAATGAACATGGCAGCTCCAGCCAAAGCTTTTCATATAATATTTATTTATTTATTTGCAGGCAAAGCTGTTTCTACTCATATTGCTGTCATGGTGAAAGGGGTTTGCTCATTTCTTCTCCTGGTACCTAAAGACTAGAGAAAAAGATAATACCCGTTAGTGAAACAAAAATCTAACTCTACATTAGCAACCTAAGAGCGAAACTCCTCTTCCCTCCTAAATCTACTTACTCACAATGAGAACTAGTCATCTGATGGAGAAAGAACTGCTTGAATAAGAGAAAGAGGCAGAAAGTGTCTCATCAGCTTAATAATCCTTCTGCAAGGTGCCAGATCAGGACAGGCTAGTGTGGAAAGCACCACTTTGACTGCAGAAGATTGGAGGGACACAGTCCTCAAAGGTAGATGGTGAGAAAAGCTTTTGTACTTCAGTTTGCAGACCACAGTCTTCTCCAAACATCATTCTTTGTTTCATTTTTGTCTTCCCACAATACAAAGCGGTCACATAGGCTTACAGCTGGGTCGCAAGGAGCTACACCACATGGGCTCATTTCCTTGACTGCAGCGTTCCTTTCAGCTGGGATTTTATACTCCCAGAGCTTTCCTTCTTGCAGGTCACTATCTTTGCTGGTTCTGAATGGGTACTGTCTTCTCTCAACAGTGTTCAGTTTTAGCTCGAGGAGTCTCAGTGCTGAATTCCTACGTAGGCAGTATTCAAAGGAAGTCATGCATCTGAAATTGTCCATCTGGATTTTCAGATATTACTGAAGTTTCTCCTCCCACTTCTCCAGTCTATTCTATCAGTTGCCATTTTCCTAGTTTGTTTTTTTCACTGCCTAAAGTGCAATTGCTATAAATTATGACAATTGCATGCTTAAACCACGACAATTAGTCATTACATGATTGTTTTCTAAGACCAGCCCATACACACAAGCCACATGCAGGCTGCTTATGGTGGCCACTAAGATAAAGGCAGGCATGTAACTTCAGGAGCACAATGAACAATTGAGAGCACTATATATAGAGTTAGTGGATCCTGGCTGCAAGAAAAGAGAAACCAAGGAAGGTTAACCATGATCAGGTGGTCAGAGTATGGCTCTGGGTATGCATCTTCACGCACATAAACTGACCTTGTCACATATCAAGGCTGACACCAAGGCTGAATGAAGATCAGCAGGCTTAAGCCTCAGTCTAGTCTCATGTTACTGGAGTGCTCTGCCCTGTAAGGGCCAGATTCTTCATTGCTTTAGAGACTTCAGTATACACAGGACAGAATGTCATACCACAACTAGGCACCCTGCCCAATCACAGCAAGTTCTTTCCTGGGCGAGAAAATCCATGCCAGAATAGCCTAGATTTCTTCACAAGCAAGCAATGGCTTTTGTACAGTATCTGCGTTCTTACAGCAAGCAATATAGCTTGCTTTCAAGCCAGGCCCCAGGAATCACTTGGTGGGGCTGTGTGAGGCCACAGAAGGCATCCTGCTGTTCTCTTCCCTGTAGACTTTTTATCCCACTCTTGTCACATTGACACTTCCCTGGCATATTTTGAAGGAAAACACATTTCTGACCCACAGCTATGTGGACTTTCAATGCTTCTTCCGAATCACAAAGAACCAAACTGCTGGAACCAAAGAGTTCCCACCAATAGCAAATAACCAGGACAGAAGCTAAAATCTCACAGCAATCCTTTCTTACATTAAATGCCCTACAATAGCACCTAGTCTTGAAATATCAGACAGCAAAAGTCAATTGAAAGGCTGTTGACAAGTCCCTCCACAGCCTTGTTCTCTGTGCCAGCTTCTGTGTAATGCTGGTAAGATCTCAGTTCTAATAAATTCCTTGTTGACATCAGCAAAGCTTTTATTAGGCCGCTGAAGCATGTATTCTGTAATGCATTTAGTGTACTGCACTGTGTGTTGTACAGAGGCAAATGCAGCTTAGAACAGAGGTAGAAATGAAGTGTCTGAGGGGAACACACAATCCACACTCACCTGGTGGCCTTCAAGCCACTACAGTTCTATAGCAGTTCACTATAGCTCTCAGTTCTATTTCAAATGCTTACTACTAAGCCAAGCTTGGCAATTTAGTCCTTTCCCCTCAAACCCTTTCCTGGACATCTAACTCCAGTGCTTTTCTGCTGTTCCTTAATAAAAACATTGATTCCTGACGCTGGGCAGCTTCAACTCAGTGTTGTGCTCCACCCCAAGCTGGCTGCCCTTACAACAGGGTGGCACATAGCATAAAGCACTCTTGGCTTTTGAAGTGTTCTAAATCCTTCAGGACAGAGAACACTACACATTTTACCCACACACATCTTGCACAAGCCACCTACCTGCTTTTTTTTTCCTCTAGTTTTCAATTTCTTGCAAGACACTGTTATTTTATGGAGAGCTGAAAAATACCCATAAGTCAGTCAGAGGCAAATAATAATACCCATTCAGTTCACCACTAGATACCCCATGAAGATTTTCTCTTTCCACTAGACCCAGCAATATCCTGCAGGAGAGGTGGCCTGCTGCTATCATTTTAGAGGCGCAATCTTTCTTTTTTCCATCCTTCCTGCTGCAGAAAATTCTTCAGCAGCTCCTGGTAAACACTATTTCTGTTTTATCCTGTTGTGCCGCATGGGGATACACTCTGCTGGGCGCAGGATCTTCCTGGTATCTATTTTATGCCTCTGGGAGTTTTCCAGCAGCCAGCAATAATATAAAAGATCACCATGGCCTGAGATGTGACCAATTACAGCAGACAGCAGTTATTTATAGAAAAGTCAGCAGCACTGAAGCTTAACACCAGCCAGCACACCCCTCTGCTTCCCATCACATAGTGTGCGTGCTAGCATCCTGCAACACCCCGAGTAGCAAGGAGTTTTAAGGCAATTACCTTGGTACCTCACAAGACTGTAGAGACACATGGCATATGCCCACAGGACAAGGAAGGAGTAGCACTTTACACACATGGTATCTTCGAGCTGCCACAGCGCATTTCAGTTTCATAAATCGCTGACCCTAGATGACACTTTCGTTCCGAAATCCTTGCCTGCCTACTCAGCAGCACAGCACAGGAAGGCACAGCGCAGTCAATGCGTAAGACCCTGTAACACACACCTTCCTGATTCCCAGCTCCTTGCAAAGTGTCTCTTCTCATCTTCTCCAGGACCTGCTAGAAGGCCTTTCCAAATATTACAGTACAACAGAAGATGACATGTTAGTTAGGCGCCTTTCTGAACCTCCCCAATCATGATAAAAACTAAACTACTTGATTCAGCTTTCACTCTCTTGATGCAAAGGCGGAAAACCCACCAAAAAGCTAGAAAAACCACAATGAACAAGGGGAAGATGTTACTTCAGAGGTCATATACTGCCTCACTGAATCCCTGCTACAAGACAGACAATGCTGATGGTCCCTAACAATGCTCATTCTCAGAGCTGACATGCAGGACTGGGACTGTCTGTGTGTTATAGTTTGTAACTCAGGAACCTCACAGCAGTCTCTAAAGAAATGTGGATTCAAAATGGAATCTCGAATTCTTTTGCCTCTGGAATATTTAAGAGGCTATGTAAGTGCAAACACGCTCTTGGAAGCTGAGGGAAAAAGTTCATGGCCCCTTTCTGAGGTGAGCATTGAGAGCAGAGCATGCTGCAGAATGAAATGCACCATTGCCATCTACTGCCCAAACTGGGAAAGGCTCCCCTCCGTCTGACATCCAGCTCAAGATGAGATCAATGTTTCAGGACAAGGAATCTTTTAAGCATAATGAAAATGTGATCTTGACTGATCCAAGGCCACATTACATTAATACAGTCTTCAAAGCTTTTTTAATAATACAATTAACGATTTCTGCCATACCATTAAGAGAATTAAAGACAAAAAAGCTTAAGGGGTATTGACCTATTCAGTTTCAGTTTTCAAAATAACCTCAAAGCAACATGGACTATTTTCCTTTCTTTACTCCTCCTCCCTTTAAACTCCCAGATACATAGTTCTTAGATGTGTTGTTCCAGTTGTGTTCATGGCTATCCCACTTGTAGTAAAGATTTGGATAAGTAGAGGGGATCTCCATTCTGATTAGCTAACCCCTTTTATCTTCTAAACAAACAGGTCACAGCTTGCACTACAGTAAGAAGAAAAACAACATTAATTAGAAAGGTCAAAAGTACGGTTTGATGTAGAAGGAGAGTTATTCCCACAAAGGCGCTTTAATTTATCACCCCCTTTTCTGCAAGCCAGGCATCTCAATCTCTTCCTCAACCTACCAACTCGCTAAAGCCCTCATCTGCGCCTTTGCAAATGACTTGGAAAGCTTTAAAGGAATTTAATAAAACCCAAAATATGCCCTGGCTCATTTCTGCTCACAGCGAGTTCACTCCTCAGCACCAGAAACCATAGATTCAAATAACATTTCTCAACAAGTGGTGCTATGAGTCGGCTACTAACTTTAGCCTGAGCATCCCTGGGTTCAAACCTAGCACCTGGGCTCACTCCCTGGCAGCAGTACACTGCATGGAGTGGTGGCTCCCGGGAATATCCACTGTCAGGACACAGCGGGGCTCAAGCTGTCTGGAGGCTGTGGCCAGGATGACAGGGCTGATGTGCACTGGTATGGTTGTTGAATGAGCAAGGTCAGCATCAGAAAGCAGCAACATCCTGGATGAGTTCCAGCATTCAGGAAAAGATTTTAACCAAACTGGCATTGTATCATGCGCCTCTGCATCAACCAAGTTCTGTTCCATGCTTGGTTGTTTTCTCTCTTTTCTTTTTTTCAGGCGCTATATCTAAACCTGGCAGCCCATGTTTATCTTTAAGTAAGGACAAGTGAATCCAGGATAAGTCACTTTGAATTGATTGCAGATACTGGCAGGGTTTGTGAGAAAAAGCAGCCTCAGCTGAAGGCTTGGTGCTACTCCTGGGCAGGATACAAGAGGAGAGAAGCAGAACTGCGCCTGTGCATGGAAAATTGCAGATGAAATCAGGGGACGGTGAAAAATCCATAACAACAATGAAGAACACAACTGGGCCCATGTCATCACCATATGAGCTTATTGTCCTGGGCAGGGGTTCAACCATGGGATTTGGCTGAGATGATTCTTTGTGATCAGTTTCACCAATCCACTGCTACAAATACAGGGAATAATCTAGCATCAAAGCTGCCTGAGTTGTATTTCTCTGCATTTCTAGGTCCTGAGCGGCAGAATGCTGGCTGCCTCCTGGATTTCTAATAAATACCAGCAGCTTTTTCCCTTGGCTAGGGCAGGTGATATTGTTTGTCCTGACCCTGCTATGCTGAACGGTGAATTACCAGAGTATGTCTTGCCTCCCCCTTCAGATCGCATTGCTGGAATGGGAGGGAATCATCTCTGGCATTATAATTATACTGCATCAGAGACTGGCTGGTCCAAGGGTAAGTCATCGCAAGGCTGTGATCAGGCAAAAATACAGAGGCAAAAATCAAGCACTTCTATTGCTCATAACTGATGTGAGCTCTGACTTTGGTAGAAACCTGCATTCCCGCTCCTCTGCAGGACTGCAGCACCACTCTGTAAGTTTAGTCCTGTAAGTCAAAAGCCAGGCAAGGACAGAGCACAGCATGGTATATCCATCTGTTGGAAGCGAAGGCTCTCTGAAGCTCTCATTCTCAGCTACCTCAATGAGTAGAAAGACTTAAGGTCCCTCCCTCCCATCCCCAGCATGGCAGAGCAATGTGCTTTGCGATCTATTTGACAACTCACAAGGACATTACTTATCGAAGTGCTAGTGTCTTTGATGCCTTAACTGTTCAGGCAGGACATGCTAAATATCATCTTGCAGAAACTTCTGATGTCTACAGGGAGCAAGACCCCTTCTTGACCTTTTCTCTTGCTATTTTGCTGGTTTTGTTCTGTGCTTCTCAGAGGTGCTCCTCCATTCCAGATGCACAAAAGAGGTCAAACTAGCAGAGGTGGCTTGTGCCAAAGGCTTTGGCTTCTACCAAGAGACACTTTAAAAGGAAGATATTTGTGCTTGTGACATAGAGCAAAGAGGGACAATACGTCTTTCACTCCAATTGATTTACCCACCAACCTTCTACGCAAACAAGGATAAAAGCAGCATTTCAGTCTGCATTACAGCAGATGGGCTCTGCATGCAGCACAAGAGAAACAGCTTTAAAAAAGATTGAACCAGCCCCAAAATCTGGAGAGGGCGGGGGAATCAGAAAGCTCTTTTATACAATGCTTCTTGAAGACAGCATTTACCTAAAATGCATCTTAGTTAAGATACTTATCAAAGGCTTGGAGGAGAGGGGACATGCCAAGCAAGGAGAAACTTGGAAAATTAATCAGTTGAACTAATCCTTTTAGGAAGGGCTTTTCTCTTCTCCCTCCCTGCTCCCTGCAGAAAGCTGGGATGGGATTACTGGTTCCAGGTAGGAGGAGTGAAGGTATGCTGCACATCTGTATCTTTGAAAAGCAGCATGAAATTAATGCCATTAGGCCAAAGCCACTGCTATTGACCAGAGGGCACACACAGCTCTGAGGTGTTTCTCCTCTTAGGGTCACTGACCTTTAGCACCCCACAGTCCAGAGAGGCTGAGCTATTAATTTACAAATCAGATGATGGTGAATGAATACCGACATCCCCAAATGTACTCATCATGGTGAATGCAACCTCTGATCTCCTCCCTGAGAATGAGAACAAGATAAAAAGTTCAGCTTCATCTAAGTGTCAGGTGGCTGCGAGAAAAGAATTCCTCCAGATGGAGTTTATTGATCTTCCAAAAACGGAGCCTTCAGTTTAAATTAAACCCAAAAAGATTCCTTAAAAAAAACCCACCTCCAAAAAAACAACCCCAACAACCTTCAAGATAGAAAAATTCAATCTAGCAAGGATAAAGTCTAAGGCAAATGAAGAAGATTAAAGTGAGACTTTACCATCACGCTGCATTGCAAATTGAATAGCGGCTAATTACAAACTCCTAATTTTGTCTCCTGTGTACTTAAATTTTATTGCATGCTCATCTGTAAAAAGACATACATAAAGGAAGGCCTAAGTCAATACCAAATAACTAACTATAGCTGGATGCATTCTTTGTTTATGCAATTGAGCACTAAATTTGACAAAGCAGAAATTCCATTTGGATGTGTTAATTTGTTTTTTTCTGCAACATCCTTGATAGGCAAATGGATCCAGTTAGGTGCTGAAGTACAGAGTGTTCCCTCCCTTCTTCACCCACAGAAAAGGACACTAAAATGTGGACTCAAACACCCCTAAGTGACTCCAAATCAACTGCTGTGTTTTATAGACCTGCCAAGGCTTCCTTTAGGAACATGGGTCATTCAGACAGAATCAATCCCAATTACGTCAGCCAGGCACTCAGCTCTAAGGATGTCACCCAGCCTTTGTTTGGACACAGTCAATGCAAAGGTGCCAAGTGAGTCTGTTTTTCACACTAATGAGTTCAGACAAGTTAGCTGGGTTTTTTCTACTTTGGAACCTACTTATAAGGCAGCTTTCTGGACGGCTCATTTCTCATAATCAGCTAATACAAGTGAAAAGTGGTTATTCAGAGTGTTTAATTTATATTTCTAAACATTCCACACAAAAACCGTAGCAGAAAGAAGACATCAGAAGTTTCCATAAGGTGACTTCTACCAGACCCTTCAAGAGCAGTCCAGGAGTGTCCGGACAGATCCCCTAATACACTAACGTTATCACAGAGATGGGAGGGAAGGCTATTGACCCAAGTCAATTTGCCTTTAGGACAAATACCAACCACCCACCTTTTCTAATGCTGAGAATATTAACAACATATTACATGACAAATGTCAAAGAAAGTGCTCAGTAGTACTTTGATGCAGTGTACGCAACAGAGAAAGAAGGGACAGAAACAGAAAATTAGATGCTCAAGTTATCTGTTGAATAACTGAGACAGATGCATCTCATGCTGGAAAACCATGAAATAGAACATGGAAAAGTCCTATCCAGGCTTCCTGATGAAACAAGCATACAAAGGGGCACAATCCGGGTGCAGTTTGCATACTGTGCAACCCTTACAACTTCGCTTTGGTTTCATAAATGCTTGAAAAAGTCAACCCAGGGCCCACTGGAGACAAACTCCACTGGCACAATGAGACTGAATGGCAAGCACGTGACAAACTTTACCACACCCTCATCCGCCTTTCTCTGAGGAAATGAAGCCAACGAGGGACGTACTTAAATCTCGGGCAGCGTCTCAAGCACCCGAGATGACGACAATGTTACGCTATGTAATGGTGCCATCTCGTGGTAATAATAAAGATAACGCTGGATCGACTACATTTTCAGCAGCATGCTGTAGCCATTGTGGCCACTAAGGACAACACATTAAACCAGATACGTTTTAAAGAGCATATTCACCATAAGGACACCCACAAGCATGTAAGAATCCGTGATGATTTACAACCACAGGTCACAGCAGCCCGGAAATGCTGACCCGTAAGAGTCAGTGGGATTGTAACTGCAACTGGGTCTCTGATGATGTTCAGGCTTCTAAGAGGAATAGGAAAAATGGAAAATGTCTCTGAAAGGATAAGAAGGATGAATCAAGGTCAGGAAAGTCTGACTCACAGAGAAAGATCCAAAAACCAGCACTTTTCACTGACGTCGTGATGGAGCACAAAGTATCCATCCACATGCTGAAAGAATCGTGGTAATACCAAAGCCATAGTTCAGCATTAAACAGAAAAACAAAATCCATCATAGGAGACTAAACCAAAATGAATTAGGACTAAAAAAATTGGGTGCACCTGTAAACGCAAAACTTCAGAACAACTTGCCATTGAGCGTGGCAGAATTCCCACTGCCCAGCACCGGAAAAATCCGAACTGTCAAATCAAAACAAGCTTTCTAAACAATGGGTTGTTTCAACCAAAACCAATGATTTTTTGATCCAGCAGCCATGCATGAAATTGTCTGGCGTACATTATGTGAAATCATGACAGATTAACGTAATGAAATTGCCTAGCCTTAAAATCCATATGTTTACTTGTGTTGAGAGTGATTCAAATACTTTATTTAGTTGGCACGCACACACCCAGGCCGCTGCTAACATTGTTGTTGATGTCTAACATATAGCTTGTAGACCAGACTTAAGTCCTTGTAAGAACAACAGGTACACACTTCCTTTCAGTACGTCTGCCATCTCTCTCACACACACACACTTACCTCTAGGCCTCCAAAGCAGACAACCCCATCGTGTCAAGCCACCACCACCAGTGTAGATTCAGAAGGAGACTAAATCCAAGGTTTTGAAAGAAACACCAAGAATTGGAATGCTTTTTCAAGCCTTTGCCAACTTTTCCAGCAGTCTCAGACCATCCTATCCTTGAGTAAATGCAGATTTATATAAAAGAATTTCCACTGCAAGGAAAAGATGTTTGTGCTGTTGGTTTAGGGTTTTTTTCTAGTATGTTCTATTAAGACAGTGAAGACGTTAGATCTATTTCAGCTTCAGACCCTCTTAGGATTCTTGTGATCTCACCAAGAAGCATTTCATACTGCCAAGAACAAGTTGCAGGTCCAAACTTCAAATTAATCAGACACCTTAAAGCACTATATTACCCAAAAAATAAATAAGAAACAAAAATCAATATTCAGATAATTGCTCTGTAAGTGAGCATTTCTGAAACAATATGGAGCAACCCTGTGCAAACTAGACATGAGGTAAGTTTGCCAGGTTACTGCGACTCCAAATCAGCTTTCATGAGGAGAGATATAATCATTTTCCATCATATTTAGGAGTAACTGCTATTGCAACTCTTCACAAAAACTGCGTATTTTTAAAGCCACACATAAAGTAACAATATAGGCTGCTACACAGGAGGACACACAGTTTCCATCAGTCTTTATAGCACACCCTTTGCGACTTGATAAATCAACAACCTGAAGATCAACTGATTATAAAGTCAGTGCTAAATGCATTCTCTTTGAGACAAGAGAACCATAGCAACATGATTAAGGCTGGCACACAATTCAGTGTTTTAATTCTCTTGGCAAAAACTTGTAACTTCCAATTATAGCTTTTTTTTTTTAAAGAGATGCCTAGAAAGGTCTGATTTTGATTTGTCTCAGGCTTATGGTTTACTGAGCAGCTCAACAGGGGAGGAGTTACTTGGATACATGAAGAATTGCTATATTAAATCATGACATCAAACAAAAATGGGGCGACAGGGCTATGTGTGAGCAATTATGCTTTATGAGGGGGAAATATACATCCCTACAGTGTACCCACAATGCCTGCCTACAAGAACTGTCTCCCTGGAAATGCTGCTTAAGTTTCTGGAAAGAAATAGCTACTTCTTGTTTTAAGGCACCCACTTAAGAATTAAGGCTGCTGGATCTATTCAGGTTCATCAAGAGCCTACTGCTGTTCACCACTGAGCCTACCTCTGCAAAACCTTTTCTGCCACTGGATCTGATCCAATCCTTACGAGTTTCTTTCACCTGTAATCATTAATACAATGGTCAAGCTTTAGAGATTCCCCATGAAGAATCTAGTAAAATGTTATGCTTCCAAGTTAATTAAATTAACTAAACATTAGGACAGAGATTACAGGAAATAAAACATGCAATATGTAATCTACACAGAGTTCTACATCCTGAACTTACACATAACATGATCACAAGTGCCTGAATTTAAAGGCAGTTTAAAACCTGCAGCTTGCTCACTCTTCTCTGTACCCAACTTCTGCTGTACTACCCTGTCCACCCACAGGGCTTGAGGCAGATTTTTCTGCTAGAAAAGCTCAAATGAAAGCAATTCAAGATCAATTGTTTGCTTTGAAAGGAAGGTTACAGCTGTCATTCTGATACCAACGTGTGTTGTGGTATCTCTCTTCCATAATGCAGGATGTGGTTTCCATAGAAATATCTTCTTACATCAGTATCTACAAGCCCTCCAATTATTCCCTTTTCGACATCTCGTGCAATCCAATAGAATCTTTTCAGAGCAGGGAAACAGCAAGGCTCAACTACTACTTAATGACTTGGTGAGAAGAAAAAGCAAAGGACAACTAGCAAACAAAAGCTTTATTTAAACCAAAACGCAGGATGGAGAACGTGTCTTGCAAAAAAACATGTCTTACCTGAAGAAATCTCTCCAGTGTTACACATCATGAACAGTCAATTACAATGTTTAAGACCATACTGAGATTTTGCTGATTTTCAAAAGGGCAGTTATGGTATAACTCTGACTTATTTGGTGGCCTTATCTCCAAATAAGCCCCCAAGGCCTTTTCTGTTTTCAGAATCCTTTTCGTTGCTGGGTATTGCCTGCACCTCGTTCTAAGTCCTCTTGTTCAGGATTCTGTGAGTTCAGAGTCCCTGCTGCTGCTGCTGCGTCATCTTTTTCTCTGTGGCATCTCCTGCCACTTTCCCAACACCAGGAATGTATTCAACGACCTGAAATTAGAACCAAGACACAGAGAACACTAAATTATACACCAAAAACATAAACAGTGACTTAATCCTTGTAAGAAATGCTTCTGTCAGTCAAGACCAACATGTAAATGGAAGGCAATTGCATTGCTTGTATAGAACAGCTTCATTCCTGCTGCTCTGCCTGACTTCCCAGAAGTGTCAGCATAAAGAAAACTGGGAGTACACAGAAGCCTTGATCTGGCTGGGTGGGCTCTGAAGCCATGACCACAGCACATAATGCAAGAGCGTGCACCACAGGGGCCAGTGCTGTCATAGCTCCCCCAGGAAACCCATGTCTGAAGAAAACAAACTCATTTAATTGTGTGGCAACCAAAATGTGCTGGGGAAACAACCCCTACAGCTCTTTGTTTTGCTTCCACTCATCTCTCCTTTTGCTTTATTACTTGAAAAAGCTTCATTACTGTGATTTGTTTTCTTGGATACATATACCCTTAACTAGGTTTAAGACTTCATTCAAACCTTTCAGCCTGTTTTAGGCTTCCATCCTGCATAAAGCTAAGCACAGTCAGATCTGCAGCTCAGGAGTGGAATAAAATAATTAGGACCTTAAAGAATTTGGCTTATTCATTCCGAAGGTGGCACACTAAAGCCCCTGTACAGGCACAGAAAAAACCATGATTCAATTCCAAAAGCCATTGCACATACAAACCTTGGAATTTGCTGTATGCCAGCTTGGTTACAGTTCCCTTATCTCAGTAAGGATCAAACTAAAACACTTAGTGAAAACTACCCTGTAGTCTTTAGCTTCTCAAACTACTATAGTTATCCAAATTAGTTACATGAATCAATTACACATGTATGTATCGTATAGCTATAATTACCTACATAAAGCTATGACTCAGTAGGAAAAAGAAACACCTATAGTTGCCTATGATGGTTTCTCATATTTAAACCTCACTATTTCATTAAAAATGAAAAGGCCACCAATGAAAAGATAGATCATAAAATAGCAAATTCATCACTGTATATTCATCTGGTCCACATCTGCTTGTCTGGGTTTACGAGTCTGGGCATTCTCCATACAAGAGGCCACTTCAGCCTCTGGAGAAATAAGGTGAACAGTTTTGCCCCAGAAAGAGGTTAAAAAGGAAAAAAAAAAAAAGCAGACTTCCATGCCAATTCTCACTTAAAAGAACATACCAGAACAGGCCACCTGAATGCTACCTGCAATCCCTCTTGCCTTGCTTTGCTTCATTAACCAAAGCAGGGTGCCCAGTGACACTACCACAAAAGACTAAGGGGAATAACTATGCTAGAAACAAATGTCCTTGGGTCTTTCTTAGCATGAAAGTACGGCTAAATAGATAATCCATTCATCTCTTACATCCAGAAAACCCATATCCCTTCTTCCCTTTCAGAAAGTGCAGATAGTCTGACCAATGCAGACACAGGTTTATAAGCAATCATTTGAAATTGATTTTCATTCCTGCTCAGTCTGCTCATTTTATGCATTACTTCACATTTATATGCTTTATGTATATTACTAAACTACTTTTCACTGCCTGTTAGATTTAGCAGCTAGAACCAAATCATGTTAAATGATTTCTGTTCCTCCAATCAGCCCCAGGAGACAACTGTCACTGTGTGCCTGTTACTATTTGCTGTAAATAAATCTCCCCATTTTGCAAACAATAAGAATTAATTCAGAAGGAACAATTGCAGCTGTGTGTGACAACATACTAAACAACTTTATTTTTATAGGTATATGTATGCATGCAGACAGAAATATGTGTTTATTTATCTATGTATCTGTGCACATCCATACTGAGGTATCAGCTGCAGGTAACCAGCGTGCTGCAGTTCAGCTGTATTGCCACTAGATGCAGCCACATAACCTCGCAAAATTTAACACTCTGACCTCAGGGTTATAGAAACCTCTTTTGGAATCTCTCTGATTGCAGAATTCTTACAACATTAATGGTGTTCAATCCTGAGCACTGGGGAGAGGGGGAAATGAGAATTTTCAGGTTTTCTTCTCGATAATTTTGCTCCAAACCATAGCATGGCACATGGCAATGGGGATATAAGAAACCAGAGCAGAACAAGACTTGTCTATTTTCATAGTTGTTGCCATAGATCCAGACTGGAGTTGACAATATTGAATTACACTGTGTTTTGCTTTCTACATAACAGAGCAAGTCACTGTGAAGCACTCTATTCCCAAGTGACCCCCTAAAGATAGAATCATAGAATCACCGAATAGTTTGGGTTGAAAGGACCTTTTAAAGTCATCTCGTCCAACCCCCCTGCAATGAGCAGGGATGTGTTCAACTAGATCAGGCTGCTCAGAGCCCCATCCAACCTGACTCCACAAGCTTCTCTTTATGTGTATGGTAAGCAGCACACTAGGTCAGATGATAAAGGATTCCTGCACCCAGAAAATGCCCCTGCATTATCTACTATTAAAAGATAGCATGAAGCTGAGGAAAATTCTCTTGTAATTTCCTCACCAGCAATCAGACAGAGCTATGCAGGAATAATGCTGCTTCTAGGACAAAGCAAAACCAGGGAAAGCCTCCCCTACTCTTAGGAGGATTTATCTGTCCTGTACTCTCTCTCGGTACTTCCCTGGGTGCACAAAACGCACAGTACTGGGAAAATACAAGCACAAGAAGCACAACAGTAGATTCCATATGTGAAACAGATATAATAAATATATTTAGCACTGGTTTAAGTATTTTTTTGTCTAGTGGTTGATTTTCCACTGAAGACGGATGAAGTAAAGCCTGCTCAGCATATTCAGTGTAAAGGGGAGCGATGCCCAGTCAGCTGTGCACCAGATAGGAGAATATAATTTAAATAACAGATTTTTCTTATATATTTTAGTGCCAAATTCACTTGTTTCTGCTCCCTTTCACTATAAAGACCACATTGTGATTTACAACCCATATAAATATACATACAACACCCCTCATTTGTAGCTTATACTTTCCTTCCTTTTTCCTTGAGATAAAAGATATCTCATTTACGTGCAGAACTGTCCCAGGCAGTTCCCAAGCCTCTTGTGTATTTTTCACTGACAGGCACTCTGGTGGAATTATATTTCCTCATGTTTTGGGTCATTTCTCTTTGTTTGTTTTTGTAGAAGATGGCAAAAACAACTGAAAAAGCAGCACAGTCTCCTCCACCATCCACTTTGTTTGCTGATCTGATCACAGTTCTCTTCAACTGCCATCAATAAACTGAATTTAGCAAGATGGATTAAAGGGAAGAGCAGCACCAGTTTTTGTTGGTTTAAAGCATGAGGAACATAAATATAATGGCTTCAGAGGAACCCAGCCTAGGGCTAAATTCTGACTTAACTCTCCTGTGGGATGCTGCAGACAAGATGAAAAGCAATGTCTCAACTGAAGGTCCCCAAGCCAATACAAAGCAGGATAGATGTGGGAAGGCATGGGAGCAATTTGCTCTGTAGCACTCCTCACTGCACTTCCAGAAAGAGACAATACGTGCCCTTCTTTTGCAACCTAATGCTTATCACAGCTTGCGTGCATACAGCAGAGGGGCCTGTCTGGATCCCCAAGCCAGCTGAATAGATTACATCAATAGGATCCCCATATGAACTGCCGAAAGGTTTTCCTAGTCTATCACTATCTTTTGTGAAGTAGACAGAAAATGCTCCCAGCAAGACAGATTTACCCTGTAGGACAGTACTTTGAGTCTTCCAAAAGCCATAATGAAAATGTTTGTGTTTCCATCCAAGAATGGCATTGGCAGCAAATTGAAGGTAATTAAACACACTGCCCATTGGCCATACAAATTTCTTTTCTGTAATAATTTCAGAGAAACAAACCCCTTTCTATAACCCAGACATTGTGTTGTGCAACAGGAATTTTTTGGGCTAACTTCTACTCTTGCTGTAAGTGCACTGCAATGGGAGTTACAGCCACTTTATGCCAAGACTGTGCTTTGTTCAGTATCTCTCAGATGTTCTGTAGTTCAATTTCATTACCTCATAAGTTCTAAGAATTGTCCTGTTTACTGGGAAAAGACCAGTGAACAGGACTGTACACTCAGTAGTTTCTCCATGTGCAAACAACAGAGAAAGCACCTATTTATTATCACTATCCACCCCTTGATTTATTTCTCATCTTTATATAACTAACATGGCCAAGTTCACACTGTTTATTTTAACTCACTTCCTGAAGAGGATGACTCCATCTGAATTTTTAACCAGATATTCACTCGCTGGCTCCAATCTCCTGGTGCTTCCACCTCCCACAGTCGCTTCTGCTCCTCAGGATAAGTCTGCAAGAATTTCTGGCAAACTGAAGAGGAGAAAGCAAGGGGTAAAAGCATGAATGAGTGAAAAGTACAGTGGAGAAAGGAGTGTGTTCTATCCCAGAAACCTTTCAAACCTACTTTCATTAGTTCCTTTGGAAATCTCTTCTTCTCTTCTCATCTTCCCTTCTTTTAGCTGGGGCTTTTAGGCAGAGTCTATGTGGAATCACCTAAACAGGCACGAGTGAATCCTGTCCATCTGCTTCTGTCTAGATTACTTCCTTGTGAGCACAGAAACACAGGACTTGAAACGACTTACTGATCCACCTTCTTCTGGCACTGCATCACAGAACTATCTCCAGACACTTGGCAGGTCTGAGACTAACAGCAGTGTGGGTTTTTTCACCCTCACTGCTCTGAAATGAAAGGTGTTTCAGTATCTTCCAGCTCTAACCATTAAGAATGCTACTCTAATTTCTATTTATAAACACAACTTTGTAGCAGTTTGCTCTTGGGCCAATACTACCCTCCATTTTACTACTGCTACCTTACACTCTGATGCTGGGGTTCATTTACTTCTTCAGGTGTGGAAAACAGGAAATAAGAACTAACAGAAGAATAATGGCGATGCCTGTGTCAGATGCACAATTGCCCTTAGAAACCATATTCCCGCAGATCCCCATCACTGGCAGTACACACTAAACATCAGTGTAATCTGGATAAACAATCAAATTTTGGTTTGGGTATGTTATCCAACTGAAATCTGTCTTATTTAGAGGCTTCCTTAGGATGCCTGCAGAGCCAAGAGGAAACATATGCCGTAGGACACACAGTTCAAAGAATTTAAAGGGTATTTTTCAACTTTCTTTAACCACCATTCTAGAGTTCCACCAATTGCACTAAGACAGCAATCTCTAAACAACTAAAGTATTTTCATGTTCTCTTCTGTCCGTTGTAGTTCATCATCCTACAGATTGGTAATTCATCTTCAACATTCACTTGAGTTTAACAACAGGATGTCAAAACAAAAAGGCTAATTCTGGTATGTAAACATTTGCCTTACAGTAATGAGCAGATCCCTGGCATTAACTGCATCCCAAGATATCCAAACTAAATTAATCATTTCAATAAAAACTACTGAAAGTAACACATATGCCAAAATAGAGATATCTGCTAAGTGGCTTTTTACTTCCTTTTAGGCCTCTATAGCACATTAAATAACATCCTTGTGAAAACAGTGCACATTTTGTACAGAGATTTAGAGTAAAACATTGCATTCTTTTGTCAAAGTATGAGATTGTGGTTCCAATGAAATTAAAAACAGGCAGTGGCTTCAATAGACTCAAAATTTAACTTACAGTATTAGTATTTTTATAAAAGTAGGATCCAGAAAACCTAATTAGAACATGATGCAAGTAAAATTTATTCACTGTTAGCTCTAAACTTGAGATGAAAGCATAGTCTTGCAATATATATCGCTAGTGTTAACACATAAACAACACAGCTTTCACATCCATAGCGTCAACCATTGGTGCTTGACATAGGAAAATGGTTATTGCTGGGAGAAGAGAAACCATGTTGTAAACACTATTTCTACCTGAATTTTGTAGCAGTACCTTAGGAGCTCTTGGGGTACATCTGTACACATTAGGGTACATTTGTATACATTTAATGGCACATAGTGACCAAGAAAAAAAAACGATAGTCAAAATTGTGTTGACACTTCTTAGGAAATGGCCATAAGTTGCTAGGTCAACAGCAGCATCTCCCCCAAAATGATTGTAAAGGCTGTATACCATACAGAGAGCAACTTCAAGGAGAAATGCTTTCCTACAGAAAACAGATTTATAAATAATGTGAGCACAGGTATTTTCTGTACATTTTACTAGTGAAACCAGAACTTCAACATGACCACAGAGAACATATATAACTACTTAGTGATCTTATAGAAGTGCCAAACATTCAAAGACAGTCGATAAGAAACAAGTACTGAAACAACTGGATGAATGAGCAGAGCCTAGATATATAGGCTTATTAAATCTGATTTCTTACACATGCAGTATCTACAAGAGCATTATGAGTGTAATGCAGACTTGGCAACATCTTAGGATTTTTTTTTCCCTCTGGTGTAAAATAAAATGGTAAGTCACTGTCCAGGGCAATGACATCTTTCCCTAAGAGATAAGAACGCAAAACGTCAAAAAGGCAGAATGAGTTTTATGCTTCTTATTATCTTAACAGAAATTTTGGCCTACCTTTCTGCAGAAAATTCCAGATGCCTCAAGAAAAGTGGCCAGTTGCACGCTAACAACAGTGCAGTTCAGACAAGCGCACTGAACTCTTACACAGTTCAGAACATCCTACCAAGACCATATTGAAATGTATACATTATACATGACCCTTACCTAACGTTTCCACATCAAATGATTTACCTTGATACATGGCAGCAGAAATAGGGCAGCTGATCCCCAAGGCATCCTCAGCCATGAAAGACTGACAGAAATCATCCAGCATTTTCATCCCTAGGCCACTTCTTCTGTACTTTCTCCGGACAAATATAGTATCCAACACTGGCAGCAAGTAACACTGACTGGTTGCATCATCACACAGGCTCCCTGAAAGCAAACAGTAAAAAATATATGAATTTGAAGACAGAATTGTTATTTCTGCACTAACTGCCGTGTGATTCTCTCCACAAATGCTGCCCTGCTACCTTTCCACAGGCTATGAGGGTGACCCCCAAATAAAATGCATTTGCATAGACAGCAGAACACTTTCCAGGAGGAAGACCTGTGCCATCAAGCCGCTTAACATGGCTTACCACAGTATTTTCCAGACTCCAATTCTTCAAAACCAGGCCACCTAGGTACACAGGCAACATACATGGGAAAGTTTGCTTAAAAGAACTAGGCTATAGCCAGAGAGGCTTAAACATTCTGAATGTAATCTCAGTATTTTCTTCTAGCTTTTGGCTATTCCGGTAAATCACCCCACAAACTCTTTCATGCGGTACACTGAACCACACAATGCAGTATGACCTGAATGCTCAGAAGGTCCATACTGCCTGATGCAGCTCGGCAGTGGAAAAAGCTTCCAGAGAAAACTCCCAATACTGTTTAAGTTACCAATTTCATAATGACTGCAGGGAGAGAAGAAAGGCTTTCCTGGCCTCTGCATACACTGTTGTTGTGCCTTCCCAAATGGTATAGTAAGACTCTAAGTATGAAACTTGACTGGCTCTATCATTTACACCTCCTTTCTGATTTTTACTGGTTTACCTCTTTACTGCATATTCAGTCTTTAATCTCCTAGTTCACTGAATTCTGTAGGCAACTGTACAAAAGAATATTTCTCTCTTTCAGTTATGGGTCAACACATACCCGGCAATCATCTTCAAACCTTTGTTGGTTAAAGAACCGCACAAAAAGTGTTGGGATTGCTCCACCTGGAACAGATTCCTAACTGTTCATGCTCATAGCGACTCCAGGCCATAGGAAGGGAAGTCCATTGCTTGCCTCCTTCAGAAGCCGGGCAGCCCCAACAACCCAGCATGTAACAGGGAGACAAATGACTTCCCAAAGAGGACGAATCTTGACTGAGAAAACAACAAGTAGAATCCAAGTGATGGCTGAACTCACAGCAGCACCCCAGAATCCCAGATTGGTTTGGATTGGAAGGGACCTTAAAGCTCATCTGGTTCTAACCCCCTGTCACGGGCAAGGACATCTTCCACTAGACCAGGTTGCTCCAAGTCCCATCCAACCTGGCCTTGAACACTGCCAGGGATGGGGCAGCCACAGCTTCTCTGGGCACCCTGCGCCAGCGCCTCAGCACCCTCATAGTTTCAAACTTCCACTGCAGCACACAAAAGTCACACCTCTGTAGGCAGATGAGTATAGACATTAATTAAGGCATTTGGGTGTAAACCCATAAACAACTGAGTGATGCATTTTTAGGAAGTGCTGCAAGTGCTCTTTTGTAAGTCACTCTTTCTACTGAACGATAATTTAATCACACATATACATGCTTCTAGTCCATCGCCTGAACTTCTGCTATCAGTGTTAAACCAGGGTTTTCACTCCAGGATGGTTCTTGCTAATAAACACATCAAGTCAGTCACTTGAAATCACAGGGACACAACATAATGCTCTACTTGTGGACAAAATACAGACTCAAGTATAAGCCTCCAAGCTATAAAAACTCAGTTCTTAATGAAAACTGTCAAAAAAAAAAAATAAAGAATGAGAACCAAGGGATTTATTTTGCAATCACTTATGGTAAACTCAACTGGAGTCAAGAGAAAGTTGATTAAGAACAGACATTCAAAGTCCAAACTTTTAATGTTCACACTAAACAACTTTGGGTCCTATTGCAGGAGGCACACTAGCAATCCACAGTGCAGAATACCATAAAAACACAATCTCAAAGTACTTGACAGCATAAGCATTCAACCCTGAAATCAATAACCATCAGTTCACCAGCTACCTACACACAGGATAAGGTCACCATTGAAATGTCTCAGTGATTTCATTTTCATTTTCAGAAAATATTTCTAAAGCCTTTATGCTGCTTGTATCTGGGTACATGGCAGTTGAAATAGAAACGGATATCCCTGCCTTTATAACAGAAAAAGATTACATTTTCTAACTTTGTTGCTTAAATCTCATCAAGACTTTCTCGGTTTTCTTTCTTACCACCTACTAGCACACTACTCGGTCTAGTTTTCAGTGTCATGAGACATGAAACTTTCATCACTTCACTAAGACCTGTTTCACAGTTTTACAGATGCCCTACTGAATGGCTGTTCCTCAATTCCAGTATAGGACTTTTAATAGATTCCTTTTTTCTTTATTGTATCGCCTTAACTATCTTAAACTGAGGTCCACTTCTTTTCCTTAAGTTGGTGTTTGGTAATTTTTGCTGACAGTCACCAGGCCTCACTTTGATTTACTCTCTTTTCTAGGATGCTAATTCAGCAAAGCAATACATGACTATATTTAACTCTAGACACTGATTTCTCAAGGCTGTGAGGAATCCACACCACACATACTCAGTCACACAACAAGAGCATCTCGCTCTATAACCAATCCATTCACATCCAGGCTCGGTCCACCCCTGCTTAATCAAAGTGCGTGCTTAACTTCAAACACATGTTCAAGCACATTGTTGGAAAAGGATGGTTTTTATGGTGGTGGTGTTTATAAATTTCCAATATTTGTAACACACGATGGGTATTTACCCTCTTTTCATCAGCCAAAATATTGAGTATATCCCCAGTCCCATTGTTAGCTGCCAGCCCAACAGAGATGCTGGATTCCAGCAGCGTTGCACCATACATTCTAAGAAAGGGACAAACTTTTCCTCATGAACTCAAGAGCTTTAAGAATTTTTGCATGTTGCCAAGTGTCCTTATAAGTTTATTATTATCTCATATAGTCTCTCTCCTATAAATCGTGGTGAGACCGCTGTGCAGCAATCCCAGAAGCCAAGTGATTTATGTCCCTGCTCCTAAATCTGTGTTGAGAAGACAACAAAAACTTGTAATGTCTAAAGGCACTGTGAATAAAGGAACCACGAAGCCATTCTTCACCTTGTCCTTGGGAAACACATTGGAAGAGTCATAGCCCACAGCCAGTTGAAATAAAATAAACAAACAAACCAACCTCTGCAACAAAGGCCACTTTGTTCCAATTGCTCAGGGGTTACTGTAAGCTAATGGTGGCCCAGAGGTGACCACCAGGATCTCACACTTTTGGTTCAGATGTTTGTTTCACTGTTGAAACACACCAACAGACTCAGTTTTGAGGTAAGGGAGGAGACAGGGAAAATAAGGGCATTGGGATGGAGATGGAAGTATTCATAGAGTCTGCCCTTTGAAAGCCTTTGATCTGTTTGGTTAGGTCACGAGTGCCAAATGACCAACTTAAGAGCCAGCAAAATGGTAAACAGATATTACAAGGGCAGGAAAGCAGACAGCCATTAGCATTCCCAAAGAGCCACAAACCAGAAAAAAAAACAACAATCCAGTCCCCACATCCAACAGAAACCAAACAAAACAAGGTTGTGCATACTGACTATTTCCCTGCTGAACAAGCTGGCTTGGCACACACATGTTTGGACAGGCCTAAAGTAGGCTTAATGCTTGTGTAAAGGGTGGGGAATATTTCTGCTGAATAGAACCCAAGGTCAACCCATTGTGTGAGTTTGTATGTGAGAAGGGGAACAAAGGTTCTGGCTTCAATAAAATTAAATTAATTCATGTCTTGACTGGTATGTAGTCATTTAATTTTTATTACAGCCAGAACCTTCAGTCTGCTTCAGAAATGCACATTAAAAATATTATTGCTAGAAAACAGAGGGAGACAAAAGCAATTATGCAACAAGATTTCAGCTAATTGTCTGTCAGGTTAGCTTCAATTCTGAGTTAATTTTTAATTCTAAAAGAAACATATGTAATCAGTGAAAAATAAAATCCCATTATCTTTTGGGGCTTTATTTCTAGAGAATACAACCTGGGCCACCAAAGTATTAAAAGAGATTTGTGAAGGCTTGCATGAAGAAAGGTGTGAAATGGATTTTAGCCTGGGTAGCCACTTCCAAAGGCCATCTCTAAGGCTCTGGACAGGTAAGAACAGAGCCTGGGCCAGGGCTGCCTTGCTGCTTACTTGTATCTGCTTAGAGTTTTGCAGTCAAGTGTTCCCAAACTGTGATTTGTGAAGCATCCCTAAAGAGTGAATAAGAAGCCAACAGCACATTTACAGCTTTCTCAGTGGACCCAGTTTTGTTAAAGCTGGTTTGATTCACATAACAGAGAACACCATCTTTCTCTATACTTTTACTACTAAGGTTTGACAAAAGAGACACAGTGAGATTGGGAAGGGACAAGCTTTGACAGTCTGACTCCTCTTTGTTCCACTGACAGCTTGGTCTGCAACTGGGCAGCTCCTAAGTGTTATAGAAACAATAATAGATAACAGTAGGGAAAAAAAGCTGTATATCAAAAAGCGGGGGGGAGTTCTGGTTTATTCTTAACAGAACTAAGCCACTCCTGGCTCACAGAATCCTCTAAGTTCCTTAGTGATTTATTTGGAATATGAATCTTACACATTCTCCTGACCTTTATCTGAAGGTGGCAAAAGTCCATTTCCAGTAATTACTTGTCCTCGGTAAATAAAAAAGAAAAACTTTCAGGGAAATAAATGTCTCATTGCACAAAAAATAGTGTCAGTAACCACAGTCATTAACTCTACATCACCACACAAAACACATTCTTTTTGAGGGTCTCACACAGATTTAGAGCATATCAAGAAAAGAATCTGAAAGAAATACTTAAAAGAATATAAACCAGATCTCAAGCCCAAAGTGTCTATATGATGGCTTTCTGCAAAAATGTTTCATTTTCAGGTCACACTCTGCAAAGAAAGGGACAGGGAACTGTCATTTCCTGTTGTACCTTTAGCTGCATTCAGTGAGGTCTCACTCCTCAGCTGTCTAATGTGGAAGCCACTGACACAGATAAAATTGGAGACATTTATCTTGGCACGTGACGAAGAGTCTTATCAGCCTCATTAGTGGCTTAGTGCATCTCATAAATCTTTAGTATACTCAGTGGTAAATGCTGCATGCCTGACGTTGGAGAGGAATAGCCACATACCAGAGAGGCCAGGTTGATGATCTGTGTAGTCATGAATAAATTTTGTTTTAATAAAGGTGTTTAATGCTCACAGAAAGTGATAGCCTTGAAGAACGACACTTCTGTTCATCTACCCAACAGGTGCAGAATGGCCAGTGTCCATAGCTGCCAAATTTTCTCAAAACCTTGACTTGCAGTTACTCTGATTTGGAGCAAGGAGGGTGCTCAAGACCATCTGTCCCTCTTTAGCCAGACTATCAAAAGAGATCCAGTGAAGGATTTTCATAAGACGGATGGATGTGTGGAACTGGACCAAAATTACCAAGTTCACTTTGTACAGGCCCCCTAGGAACTGGCAAATGGAAATGGCTTTACAATATTGCCAAGATAGTTAATTGGAATCACTGAAGTCCATGAAAAATGTAGTTTGCATAACGGCACACTAAATTCATAGCAAAGATAGAACAGACTCTCTCCTCCTTGGTCACTGTTTCCATGATTCACCAAGATGACTGATGTTTGAAACAGCCATGCTCCACAGATCTGTTCTGGCTTATTTGGCTCCACTGAAGCATGGTTTTGTCATACTGTAGATAATGGAAAATTCACAGATGAGAAATACAGTTGAGTACAGCATCAGCATGAGAGTCTAAATTACACAGTGAAGAAAATAAAACTATAAAGAATAGCCAGGTAATTGCAGAGCATGGGACTAAAGGGAATCAGAATCACATGGTGGGCACAAGGCAAAATGATTTCTTCCTAGGACCAGAAGCTGTAACAGAGGTCAAGGAACATATAAAGTCCTGTACTTAAAGCTGCCCCTACTAAACATTCTGACCAGGAGAGTAAAAGGCAAAAGAACTTACATTATGATTAAGAAAAAAACAGTATCTAAAACAACCATGTGAAACACAGCTTCTGAAAGGAGATATTTATTATCTTAGCTTGGTGTGTTGTTTGGTTTTGTATGTTTGTTTCTAATAAATCCATGGCTTTTCTAGAAAGTAGAGAGAATAGGATCAGCCAGAGCATGGCTGGTATGAAATTGAAATCACAGAACTTCAGAAAGAGGAATTATTTTCTAAATGCATACAGCAAATAGCAAAAAGGGGCAAAACCGATCCGTTTCAAGCTTCCCGAAAAGGCTTTGGCAAGAGACTGCAGTAATTTGTGACACAGGCCAAAAACTAACAAATATAGCTGCCCAGAATTAAAAAAACACTGGCAACAAAAGACAGATGCTGACAAAGCTGGACCTGAAGAATTTGTATTTTATGTGGACCTGGTTTAAAACCAAACTGTGACTCTCAACTTACTCAGAAACAGTTTCAACTTGGCTAATATTCCGCCCATAACAGACTACTGTGCAAATTTATTTTACTGAAGCATGAATCATTACAGCCCATACAAGTGTTTCTTTCCAAAAGCTTTGCTAAGGAATATTTATGGGCTTAAAGGAAAATGTACTATGGCAATTGAAGTGTTTGCCAATTACAAACCAGTTCATCAGCATATTCACACACATAGAGAAGATTCCTTTATTATAGGCTGAGACTTGATGCATCATTGATAATAGAGTAGCACTGCATGAGCACAGGGGTGTACAAACTACACCTCAGCGCGAATAATATGGATTTTGCACACCCCAAGGCAGCAGAAAAGCAGAACATCTCTTATTGTTGCTGCCCTTTCAGACACTCAGAGAAGGCACCTTAACCCTGTCCTCTGGAATCCAAAGCAATCCATACCTGTATAGCCCTCAAGATATTTCTTATTCTCCCTTTTTGGGTAGGTGGGTACTGATTGCTGACCTGAACAATACATTTACCTCCAAAGATAGAAACTCCTCTGCGCTTAAGCTGCTGGTATCAACATGACACCCATGCATCTTAAACACAAACTGGTAACCAGCTCCTACACAGGGGTACGTACTCAACTGCATACCATAATTAGAATTATTCTAATGAAGCCTTTACCACTCTAGACATTGATACAAACTCTCTATTTAATAAAAGACCTTCACTAAAGCTTATACTGGTGCAAGTATCCCTAAAGAATGAAATACATTTTGTTTCTTTTCTACGCCAGTTAATCAATTAATGATGAAATCAATTTCTCATCATCCTTTAAACTGGGAGTTTAAAGGTTATGGGAGTACCATAAGCGGACAAAGCATCCTAGGAATGATGTAGTGCATACACCTTCCGCTACACAACCCAAACACTGCTCCTTATGCATCCAAGGATACTGCCACTCCCCACCACCAGCCACTCCTAATACACTGATTTTTCACTGTGAACTGTACTTCTTTTTTCAGATATCATTCTTTCCAGGACGCAGTCCTCCACTCTGTGGGTACGTCCTGCATTCTTTGTTCCTAGATGTATGACCTTCTACTTGGCTGCATTAAAGCATATTTTTTTGGAGTAAGCCAGTACCTCAGATCACTCAGTATAACTGAGAATATAGTTTGGAACCATCATGTTTAAATGAAAGTAGTATGGATGGCTTCCAAATTCTGGGAAGGTTTGCTCCCCAGATTCATTCTGAGAGAGATTTGATATAAAAATATGTAGGAGAGCCAGGATTACTTATACTGGAAGATAAACAAAAGGATGACATTTCTATCTATTAGGAACCAATGGAAACGTACCTCTAAAATGACCTTACCTTTCATCTTGACCGAGTAGAAGGCAACAGCCTCACCATTTCTCCAGAGTATCTTGGCACACTCGGTGGCAGAGTGAGGTAGGAAGAATGTATCATTAGCTGAACTCCCTTCCAGCATTCCAAAGATAATGTAGTTCAGAACAAAGAGGACAATCCTTTCCCCAAATGTTTGGACCTTTGAGAACAAACAAAAGCAGACCAAAGGAAAATGAAGCAGAGCATCATATTTTGTGTTTCAGAAAAGGCTTCAAATATGAAAGGGACTGGGAAGAAGAAGGTCAGGAAACATGAACACTTAATTTGGGGAAAATACTTCATGAACTGCTTCAAACAGAATGATAAAAAAGATTTTCCCCAGTGTCCACCTTTTATGTAGAGGATGTAGAATAATCTAGTAATGATTTATAAGGCTTGGCACATCTCCTGTTGTCACAGAGAGGAATTCTAAAGCAGCAAGAAGTATCTTGATTACAGTAGATCTGGAAGCAGGATCAAGGCAATCTAATCTACCCAAAAGAGAAATAAAGACAAAAGCCACTGTGCTACCCTGGTTACCTCTCCCTATTAGCTATCCTGTCACAGTATCAAAGAACTTTAGCGGCCCAGGACTTTACAGAGTTGGACACTATACAAAACAGAGAATACATACAATCTGTCCCAAACAGCTTATAACCCAGGCATAACATGAACAATTAGTTTTCATGCCGTGCTTATTACTAGGCCCCCAACAGGACAGGGAGGTGGAAGAATATAAAGGAATTCATCACGGTGAAGAGTGGTGCCAACAAGCTTATACGAATGGTGACAAAGAAAATGTGAATTTCCACAAGTAATGACAACTTACCCCTTGGCAATGACCTTAGAAGGGCAAGTTTTCTATTTTCAGATATTTTTCTATTCTCTGTTGATACAGCAGATGCTTGAAAGCCTGAAGGCCTGTGTTTCTGTTCCAAGTTCTATCTTGCAAGGATTGGTATCTCAAAATCCCTCCAGTTCAGTTACCCACAAAAAGCCTACTTAATTCAGTGAACAATTCAACTTGATGCATGGCAGATATTAGGGAATGATAAAGGAATAGAATAATTAAGGACCAAAGTTGGACATAGAGGGCTGGGTATGAAACAGAACTGACTTAATAGCCTCATGGCAACACAAAGCTCACATCTGATTCATTGCAAGCAGAGTACAGGCCACCCAAATCTCCCAAATTACGAAAAGGTAGCTGTTCCTCACTAAGACAATTTATTTAGGAAAAGAATTACAGACATAGAAACTATTAAATAACAACCATTTCATTAAATGAACACAGATAAGCATTATCCAAGGTAAAAAAGTTTATAACTAGCTAAATAAGACACTGTTCCAAAGGGCAGTTACGCCTTCCATCAGACAGTCAGTCCAGCAACACCAACATGGAGAGTTACTGGTAAGGTAGCAATTAGGTTTAGCTGATTATCCCTTTCGTAGGCAGTGAGAGTAAACTAAACCCAAACCAACATAAATCCCACAGCTGAATCATAAACTGCATGCAGAAAATTGTTTAGTGAGGTTTAACACGCATGTCACTGTGCAGTGGGAGGTATGTGAACCACCTGGTGTCCTGGTGAGCCACACAGCCCAGACTCCACAGGTATAAAGCATGAGCTATAGGAGACCACAGACAATTACATGTGATTGTTCTAGCTGGGAAATTTCAGGGTAAAGGCAAGTGTTTAATATAGCATCCTTACCAAAATGAGCCCATCTCTAGAAGGATCAGCTGTCTTCACTACATCTTCAACAGGCCACCAACACTGGTTCAAATAAACGGCCAAAACTACAAAAAGAAAGAGACAAGGGAACACATTAGCTGCAAATAAATACAAAGTTGGTTCTGAACCTCTCCACAAGCAGCCTCTGATCTACTTCTCTCTCCAGCTGGCTCCGGTTTCATCTGCTGTAAGACAGCAGAACAACAGTTGTATTTCAATTTCACTTCTGTGTCCCCTGACATCCAATTTTCAGTACTGCACGAGGCATTAGGTGAAGAGAATTTTTCTCAGGAATTGATGTGACTTTGGTGTGACAACCTGTGTGCCATGTGAATAAAGCACATCCTGCATAATATCTGTTCAGCAGCACAGTAAGTTTGAGTGGCATTTGGGACAGAGAGAGCTACCTAGCTAAAGGTTACATTTGTGCAATTTCTTTCAAGCTGTCCCCTGTCCACATGCATAGATGCCCTTATTTGCACCCATAAACAGTCAAATACAAGTTTTCACATCCACTTTATCAAATACCTTTTCAGCTGCCTATGTGACTGAATTTCTATATATCTGAACTGACAGAGGACAGACTCTTAAATCTCTGCATGGACAGATATTCACACAAGTTCAAATGCATATGGAGAAGTCTCTGTCAACAAAGGACAGGCATATGGACATACGGACATACAAGTAAGATACACAGCCCTGAAGCAGAAATGCATTACCAGCCTACACAGAAGTCAAGCCCTTATGTAGGTGCTATGCAAAACTTGTGCCCTGCTTCTCATTCTTCCTCAATTTTTCACATATGCAGAAACATGTATTTAAACACTACTCCTACATGTTCATCTACAGAATTCATTGTCTGCCATTAGATGTGTAAGAGAAAGACTGAATCTGCAACAGTGTCACAAAAATTGATTCCAAGCTCTGTTCAGTAAGAAAAGTTTAAAGCCAGGGTCATTTCAAAAGGTATAGAATAGATTTAAAGACTTAGATTAAGTTTTAGAACAAAAAGAGAAATTTGATCATTTATGACACATCAAGAAGCAAGTATTCCAGCAAAAAAGAACTCTTATTATGGTGATGTCCACCTAAAGAAAGCACATGGCCACAATTCCAGGATTGCTCAAGAACACAAATATCTTTGCTATCTTCAAAAAGGGCAGCTATTATCCCCATTTTTAGACAAAAAGATAAAATGTAATACAGGAAGTATGTTGTTTGAATTGCACGCAAAGCACAGCATGGAATTCACATCTCTTCAGTCCTAAAAGAATGCACTGTTTATGGCTTTCTAAGCTACCCAACTAGGGACAAACCTAAGAAAGTTAAAAACCACCTATGAGTTAGAGACAACTGCACCTACAAGGAAGTGAAATGGCTTTAACAGGATTCATCATTTACCTGGTTTAGCCTCAGGTTATACAATGTCATTGATGAACACAGGTTAGTTTCCTTTTTTGCTTCAGCCTCTACCAACTCCAACTGGTTTTAAGGCTGGAGATTCTGCTTAACTAAGTTATAGCTCAGATAAATTATTAAAGCATGTGCCAAAAAGTGTTACACTTTGTGTACTGGTTTAACAATGAAGAAAGTCCTGCACGCAAGGGCAGACGCCTGTTTATAGAACCAGATTCAATTCATTAAATATTATGCACTTACTTGCATGGGAGTTTCATACTTTTTCTGTGATGGATTCAATCTGTTCCCTCCACCCCTTTGCTTTCAAATGCAAGCAGCCACTGCTCCGTTACACATCCATGAAACATGCAGCTACAATGGGAGCCGAGTCAAAGGGGACATAATGGGCTAAACATGGACTTTAATGGGAGCTGCATGGAGGGTTGGTACATAGTTCAGACATACAAGACATAGAGCAATGGTCAGAAAAGTCTGAAAAAAGCTTTGAGGAAAATGGGCAGATACATAACCATGTTGTAAGGAGCTACTTTTATAGAACATTTACTGTGCTACCCAATAATTTAAATGTGTGGAAGGGAACACTAGTTGACATAGCAACTGTCACATCACATTACTTGAGCAACCTGATCTATATGGATGCCTTCCCTGAAGGAAAAACATTTCTCCAGATTTCACACAAACATATGTACTTTGCTTTTTGTTATCATTTTTCAAGTCAACATCTGGTCCGCAGTTAAATCCATCCATACTTCCCCATATTCTCATTTTCATTTTAGAATCAACTTTCAGGAAAACTATTTCAAATGCAAACACGTCTTGGGAGACCACATGTTCCTTCACTCTCCCAGTCTTGTTCTAAGAGATTTGATTACATTCATCTGATCATAAGAGATCAAGTTAGTGCTGACAGTAGGTAACATACATCACCCAAACCCTGTGTATATAATTACAATGATGTTGCAATTGCAAGACTTGATAAGCTTGATCTTGCAATTGCAAGACTAGGTGAAATGGATTAAGTCCACTACATTTCAGTTCACAACTAATGGAGTACATACATGCTCAGTTGGGTGGCTTGCCCTGTAAGCACCAGCTTGCTAAACCTCAGTACTTTCATCCCTTGC
This sequence comes from Psittacus erithacus, assembly GCA_009867235.2. Classification (NCBI taxonomy): domain Eukaryota; kingdom Metazoa; phylum Chordata; class Aves; order Psittaciformes; family Psittacidae; genus Psittacus; species Psittacus erithacus. Next base: position 78,104 of record WYDI02003741.1, read on the forward strand.
AGTCAGACAAACATTCAGAGTTGCAAAAAGCTGCAAGCTTGTGAAGCACACAATTCCATACGGGTATTTGGAATACAGTACTGAACAACACGGACTTGAATTAGGCACTAAGCATAACGCATTTGTGATTATGAAATGCCTCTTCTTGCTACGCAAACATGGATGTCTTCCCAACCCGGGCCTGGATTATATTTTCACTTTCTAGGCTATGCTGGCCAAACGTTCTCTCTCTGGTGTGCAATTATTTGAATCAAATGTGCACATCAGGACTATACACAGTGTAAAGTATTAAAATCAAAGCAACATCCAGCCTGGTACTTCTTTTTCCCCAGCCTTCATCTAAATTGCTGATATGCATCCCTCAGTCACAAACTAAATTAAAGGCAACTCTATATATGAGAGATGTACTAGGAGTTTAATAAATACAGAATGCAACAGGTCTTCACTTTAGATAAAGTCACCTTTACCTTAATTTTGGCAGTATTTCAGATTGATGACTGTCGTGGTCTAAGCCCAACTGCAACTCAGAACCATGCAGTCTCTTTCTCACTCCCCAACCCCTTTCTCCTCCCAGCTTCTGGAGGGATGGGGAAGAGAATCGAAAGAATGTAACTCCCATGGGTTGAGATAAGAACAGTCCAGTAACTAAGGTATAAC